>JBBIGA010003712.1:0-15739 GCA_037576975.1 Alestes dentex | reverse complement strand
ATAATAATTATATGAATAATAATATTAATAATTAATAATAATAATAATAATAATAATGATAATAATAATAATAATAATAATAATAATAATTATTATTATTATTATTATTATTATTATTATAACAACAACAGCAGCAGTAATACGTTTGTAGGCCTGGATTCAGTTCAGTGTACACGTCCCAACAGTGCAGCTTGGAATTGCAATGGGAGCGTCAAATGTGCTCTCATGTTACTCCAGCAGCAGATTTGCGTGGCATTACTGGGAATCAAACTCCAGATGATTAGATCACTGCCCCACTCCAGAGCCAAACAAACCTGGCAAGACCACAACACAAAACCACAACAAAATGTTGGTGTTATTTTTCAGTGTCTGCCTGAACTGCCTTGTGGGCTTATCCCATTTTTATTTGTCTAATTGAAGCATATATGCAGATCTATCCTCCAGTGAATTATGTATATATATATATATATATACACATATGTATGGGGGGTGGAGCCTAGGGGGCAAGATACTTGCCTCTGGACCACACAAACACTGGGTTCCTGAGCAAGACCCTTAACCCCAAGTTGCTCCAAGCAGACTGTCCCTGTAGTTAGGTAATGGAAACGTCTGTTAAATGTCGTAAATGTAAATGTTGGTTCTGCACCATGGGTCAGACTAGTTTGTCCCACAGAAGCTTGACCAGATTGAGATCTGGGGAAACTGGCGGGACACTTTGTGATGTTCCTCAAACAGTTCCTGAACAGTGTTTGCAGTGATCCTGCTGTATTTATGTATTAGTTTTGTACAGATGATGGCTGAGGAGGTGGCTGTCTGCGCTCACCTGTTTGCAGTGTGAGAAGGGTTTGGTGCAGGGTGGATGGCAGTGACGAACGCCCGCCGGCCTGCTGGGCAGGAAGCACCCACCTACCAATGGAAAACAAGAAGAAATAGAAGATGAAGAAGGTAATTATTACCATTTCACCATTGATAACCAAATAAATGTACTGTCAGAGCTGATGAATGGCCCAGGGGGCCTATCGCTGCCTCCGATCAAAATGAGAGCATTTTATTTCTGGAATGGGAAAATGAAGTGTCAGAAGTTGGGAGAGTAAGCCTTTCTCCCAAAGCCTGGAGATTACCTGGAGCTTATGTATTCGCGGGAGCCGATTCCCCCAGATAACATCACCTTTACCTGTTATTCTCAGCGCTAGACGCTACCCCCCCCCCCCCAGGAGTTCTCGCAGCCTTAGGCATGCTCGTATTGGACTAAAGAAAGCAGGAGTTTTATTACATTTGTATGGATCACGGATGTGAACACTGTTTTATTCATGACTCTGCAGGTGAAGGTGGCGGGAGGTGTGATCAATAGAGTTCTTTACACTGTACCTTCAGCTAAAAAGAACCCCACCGCAATACATTGAGCATGAATAAGTGACTGATAAATAAACAAACAAACAAATAAATAAATGATTACTTTTACCCAAAGGTATATTGGCAAGGTACAAAGGTATCCAAGTCAAGCGGGTTTCAACCACACAAGACATGAACAGTGTTCCTCCAGGACAAGATGCAAGAGCTTGGGGCAACTTAGCAACTTCAGCTGTAGACCAACACTTAGCCACAAATGCACAGTTATGAATAACAGGCAGTTCCCTTCAACCTCTTTAATTCTGAACGCATCCCTGTGGATGCCCATTTTAATATGGCCCACATTGCAAAATGATAAGCATTTATAAGTCATTTGACCTTCGTTAAATTAACTAGCAATCAATGGTCCAACAGCTCCCTCCATTTGTTGACTGAGAAAGGAAGGGGGTGGGTCATATTTGTCAAAGAGAGATTGTATTTGTTGACCTGTTGAGATGGGTACATTTGTCAATGGAGGTGGGGCATTTTTGTTCAGGGAGGTATATTGGTTCACTGTGGTGGGGGATTGGTGCTTGTATTTTTTGACTGGAAGATTGGGTGAGAGACTTAAAAGCTCTAAATTTGGACAAGTGGAAGAAGGGGGAGTGACGTATTTGTTGATGGGGGTGGGGGTAGGGCAATTTAACCTTTGGGAGTGGACTTGGTAATGTATGTGGCACTGGTATGAGTGGTAATGGGGTAATGGTCAGAAATTGACATCTGAAGAAGAACTAGAGGAAAGTCATTTTAATATAACCCTCATTGCAAAACCATATATATTAAAAGTAAAAGTCCTTGTACCTCAATTGAATTAACTAATAATCTGGTCTTACATGGTCCAAATAAGACTTACATGGTCCAACAATGCCTTCCATTTGAATAGAAGTCAACTCACTGTCTTCAGTATATACACAGTTTCATTTATCCACCTTTAATATATGGGGACAATTGGGCAAGTTCCCTCCCGTGAGAAGAACTTCCACTGACCATGAAGCTAAACGGAACAATGACTAAGCATAAATGTACACACAGTTAGTAAAAACAAACTGAAACTGCAGTCAAGTTTCTTTGTAAAGCAGAAGAATGTTCAAAAGAGCTACTATCGGGGCAAGACCTAAATGAAGTAAAATCCCTATCAATTTGGCAGACATAGTAGTATGTGAAATCCTTTGTGTCATTTAATTTTTCAGTATTGCCATTTATCGAAGTGTGACACCAAAATGCTGTATTTTAAAATGTAGACAGTGAGTTGGAAAGACTGTGAAATAGAAACACAGTATCAAGTTTGTTCATTAAGAAAACAATTGCGGTGATATCCGGGAAAACATGGAGACCGGATCTGTATCGGCCAACACTCAACAGAAAGCTCACCTAAAGTAACCAGAAACACTTAAAGATTTTTGTAATGGACCAGGTGCAGGAGACACAGGTTAATGAAAAGACATTATTACTGTTAGAGTGAATGTTTATTTCCTTTGTCAGTTCTTTGACAGAACGCTGGTTGATTGAATGTCAGGTCTTTCTGCGTTTCGTGCTCATATTGAGGTCCCTGCTTGGGGAAACAAACTGCTGACCCGAGTGGTAAAAGCAAAAGGAAATAAAGGTCAAATAAATGAAAGGACCGGAGGATCAAACACCACGGAGTCAGAGTAAGCTGCAGCCGAGCTGTGTCAGGTGTGCATTCGATGCGGTTCAGGAGAGTCCATAAGTAAGAACAGACGAACAGGATAGGATCAAAAGCATCCAGCAGAGAAGCAGTGCAGCAGAGAACAGGAGCAAAACCGCTACTGAACCATTCAACACCTTTTGTCGCCAAACTATGAATTTCCAGCAGGCCTATGAAGTATATGGGACCTTGTGGTGGTGGTGGTGGTGGTGGAGGGGTATTTGTCGAATGGAAGAGGGGCATAGTTGTTGACCAGGAGGGTGGGGGCAGAATTTGGCTGTTGTATTTGTCGCCCAGAAGGCAGGAAGGAGTGCCATATTTTGTTGACGTGGTGTATTGGTCCACCGTGGAGGGGGTTTGGCACTTGTATTTGCTGACTTGAGGTTGGGTGAGGGCTTGGCTATCATATTTGCCAACTGGTACAGGGGTAATTATGAGGGAACCCAATTAAACCTCTGAAAGTGGATTTGGTAATGTATGTGGCACTCTTCTGAGGGTTTCTTTTCTAGACTGAGAGTGGTCCTGAAAGTTGTCCACCTCTCCAAACAGCATTTTTGTGGTCAGTAGAGGAGTTACAGTCTCTAACAGCAAGATGGGCAACAAGAATAAAGTGGCCACAGTCAGTGCACTGCAGTTCTCATTGATCTGATCTGCCACAAAAAATCTTTCCTTGAGCTGCTCTAGGTGTGTTTGGACTGGGGTCAGTACCTGTGACATTGACTCCATCAGAGCGCTGACACCACACTGTTCTCTCGTTGTTGTTCCATGTGCTGGTTCTCCATTCGTAACTGTGGCACTTTCCTCCTACAGCGAGCAGGGAGGAACAAACAGCATCATTAACTAACACAAATGCAACGTAGTCAGAAGTGACTGACCGTCTCTTTACAGAATGTAAATAGAAAAAAAAAGTATGCAGGTAAATAATGTATAAATACAACTCTGGAAAAAAAATAAGAGACCACCGCAAAAATGTTCAGTTTCTCAGGTTTGATCTTTTATAGGTGCAGGTATTGAACTGACCAGCTTTGCTTTAGTTTTTAAGAACTGCTGACAACATTTCTCCTAATTTCCAGAAAAAAAGCATAATTCTAAAGGAAATGACAAAACATCAACATAAGAGAAATGATGCAGTATTTACAGAACTTGAATAATTCAAAGAAAACAAATCTCTTGTTCACTCAAACAAAATGGCAATAATTACCTTTGATGTACTTTTAGTAGTATTTTACCCTCCAACTTTGCAAGAGGAGAGTGTTGATTACAGCAGCGTTTTTTTAAAATACTTTTTCTCATTGAATAAGATTTGATCCAGGTGATCACTAATCAGTACCTCATAAAGCAGAATGAGGTGCTTGTGTAGGAATTTAACAGACAGTGGCATGGAATGGATGTCATACTCATAGAGATGCTGATTAAAAAAAAATTGCAGTGGTCTCTTATTTATATATACATATATGCAATTTCAATTAAGTGTCAATAGAACCATATGCACTCTTAATATCTAAAGTTGGAAACAAAACACTTTAAGAACCGATGTTAATCCAGGTGTGTGCGAACTACCTTTACAGGGTCGTGTTTCGAACACTGGGTTTGGGCAGCTTTCCTGGTTCTCCAGGGCCTGGATTACCACGGCTCGTGAACGCGCCTGCTGACCCACAGACTCAAAACTGCGACCCTCCAGGCAGGTAAGCTGACATGAGCTCCATGATGACCACTCAGTCAGGTGACAGTCTCCTACAGTGGAACGTCATCACATAACAACAACACTAAATGACACTGAATGTACAGTTTAGCTGACAGCTTCACCAATGAGTCAAAATAAAGTCATTTATGGAAAGTATGAATGACCCTTACTGTCATTTATCAATTATAATACACTATCGGAAGTGTAGGGGTGGATGTGGTTTCTTGGTTTTCAGTTTAAAAGTGTTCTATAAAACTCTATAATGTTCTCATGATTATCATGGTCATTTTGACAGATTGTTATACACTACAGGAAATGCCAGGGGGCGGTATGAATCCTGTGATTAATTCCAAAAGTGCTCTACATTAGATCTCTGAAGTAGTGCCTCATTAAGGGAAATCACCTTAGCTTAAACACTGACAAGACCAAGGAGATGGTAACTGACTTTAGGAGAAAGAAGAGGGGCCACACCCCACTCTAGATCAACAAATTAGAAAAGTGAGTTGCTTGAAGTACCCTGGTCTCCACATCACTAAAGAAATTACCTGGAGCACTCACACAGACTTCTTCACCAAAATTGCCTGTATCACTTCAGACAGCTAAAGAGGTTCAGGGTCTGTACCCCATCCTAAAGAGGTTCTACACAGGAGTAATCAAAAGCATGCTCACTGGCAGCCTTACAGCGTGGTTCAGGTATTTCGCAGTACAGCAACACAAAGCCCTGCAGAGGGTGGAGCACTTGGCTGAACGGACCATCGGGTTTCCTCTTACACCCCTGGAGGATATTTACTCTACAAGCTGCAGAACCAGCATCTCAGGATTCACTGGAGACCTCATACATGCTTCAAGTCCCCTGAGGTTTGCTGCTGAGGCTGGGGAGATGCCTTTGCAGCCTAAATGCTAAAAGTGAAAGTGACCATTCTGTCATGCGTGAACACACAACACTAAACGCTTCAGGAGAAGCTTTTATCCAAAAGCAGTAAGATTTCACAATCACAGTACTTAATGGACAAACACTATTTCACACTCACACACACACACACACACACACACACACACACACACACTCACACACACTCACACTCATTTTCTCTCTCATTCTCATTCTCCTCTCCTTGGCCCCTTCATACACACTGCAGTTTGCATACAGTTTTGCACTAAATACCACACAAGCTGTGATAGTTGTTCTTCTTTGTCTTGTCCTTTGGTTTTTCATCCTTTATCTTTATATTACATGTTAGCTTTTGTTATGTTGTAAATTAAAAAATTTGTTGTTTATATTATTGTTTTTTTATTTAATGTAGCACAGTCAAGGGGGGAACCTGCCAGAAAAAATCATTCTATGTTGTACAAGTACGATGGCATGTTGAATCTTAACACTGTAATAAACCTGCACCAGCAACTCCAGCTACATTTGTATGGGGTATTTTGGTGAGGCTTCCAGTCTTATAGCGTTGACTGGCATTTGGCAACAGCTGTAGCTAGCATGTAGCAAGAGTTATGTTTATTTTTACTCCTAAATGACCTTGTGAATCAGAGTATCCAGTGAAAGCTGGAGGAGAAAATAGATATCAGCCTTGGAACATGTTTTGTTGAATAGTCCAATGGCAGCAATTCTGCAAAACCGCATCATCGAGAAAAAACAGCTTAAACCCTAATAAAGAGATCATAATATAGGCATGATGCCAACTACTGATTGACATTCAGAGGGTGGAAAAATTGGGTTGACCATGATGGATGATTTGGACAAAAAAGGTATGTGTAGCATGAGCCACGTTGCTAGCAATTATGTACTATGTGCTCCATGATAACCTAGCTGCACTGGTATGGTTGTCTACTGGGTGAGAAAGGGGTGAATAAAAAATGTTGACAGGGTGGGTGTTGGGGTTTGGTCGGATTGGGTGGGGGGGATAGCAGCATGAGAGTGTGAGATCAATACAATTTCAAAATCAGTCGGTATTGACTAGGCACTCAGCTAACCTTAACTTCTCAATCTGGTGTGGACTGGAGGGGGTATGTTGAAATCGTGAGGCCAGTGTTGATTTTGTGATGGGCTACCACAAATAAATCACTGCATGGGAAACACTGGCCTGTGTTCACATGACTCATGAAGTCAATATGATTGTCTGAAATACACTACCAGATGTGGTAGGTGGTGATACGGCTTCTGTTGTTTTGTTTTAAAAAATGCTCTTTAGTGCTTCATAACAGTGATTCAGTCCTGATCCTGGATGCACACTGTACACAATCCAAAGAAAATTTGCACACAGGTGCAGGATAAACAAAAAGAAATACTAAAAAAAAATACAAAGGGCACACTGTTACAGCAAGGCTCCCCTTATTATTGCAACATTGATCACTACAGTTTTCAGTTTGCTATAACAGTGTGTGGTTGTTTTTTTTTTTCCTGAAGGCACACTGCCCTGCACATTTAGGTGTTTTCTAATTAACTACTTAATTAGCCTGACCATAACCAATTAACAAGACCTTCTTGGCACTGGTTAGCAATTGATAAGTCATTTCAACTGGACCCCACTGTTATCCCCTTGGCTATCCAGCCATCCATCCATCAGCCATCCACTCATTTGCAGGTGCTGGAACCTGTCCCAGTACTCAAAGAACAAAAGGTGTAGAAACATTCTAGACAGGTCCGCTTGACTATTAGCCATGAATATGGCTGACGCAAACAATGCATCAACAGGGGTTCAGTTGTTGCACACACAACTATGATCTCCATAGAAATGGACTGAAAATAGAGCGTGACACTTTCAAGTAGCTGAAAGTTAAAGCCAAACTATTTTCTTCTCAAATATAAACATGTTTACAGTGAGAAGAGCCTGCATAGCTCCAGATTTTACAGAGTATAAAAAGGCAAATACTATGCACATATATACATACAATATTTATAAACAGTTAAATACAAAAGGCATTTTAACATCCAGATATTGCAAAAATGTTGCATCAGCAGTGAAGTGGAAAACTCAAATAGAAAACTGGAATGTAATTATGCGTGCATCGTATGTGCACAAGATCAGTGTAAGCAGTTCAGTGTAAATATGCAGACAGTACAAGTTGGAAATGTCATAACTCTGAGACAGTACAAAGGTAAATGAGTATGTTTTATGCATGTAATTGCATGGGCATCATAAAAGGGTACTGTGCAACATTCAAAGGTGCAAAGTATAATCCTGTCACAGTTCAAGTGTGTGTATGGGTTGGGGCAGGCAGTGTGTTACGGAGTCTGATGGGTTGAACACGATACAGGAATATACAGCAAAGCACCCCAGCATTGGACTATACAGCAATGGAAACACATTGATAAAGCGCCATTCAATAACTCTGGTCTGGGTTGGAGTGGCATGTGTGATCCTGATCTAATACTCCAACATCAGTACCTTACCTCACTTACTTTTGGCTGCATGCAAGCAAATCCTCAGAGCAATGTTCTAAATCTAAATTTATCCAGAAGAGAAGAGGCTGCTCCTGCAGCAAAGGGGATAAACTCACATATATTTCCCGGATTTCAGAAGAAACAGTGGTGACTGCTAAGTTCTGGACGTATACTGTACAGTATATACTGTAGCATCATGTAGAGGCCATATGGAGACAATAAAGTAATTTTCCATGTAATTATACAGCTGACTCAGGTGACTTCATTCTTAGACAGACCTTAACCTTTTGACAAGCAAAGTAAGAAAGGATGAGTGTGGATACATTTCCTTTGCTAAAGGTCATACATCAATGCCCCATTAATCCTCACAGAGGAGCATCACTGCCCTCCTCCTCTTCCACCCCCGGACTCTTTACTGCCACTCAGCTCATGCCTTTGCTTCAGCAGCCAGGCTGGTTATTAGACACAATCTGTGCACTCAGGTTTTTCATTATCCCCCACCTTCATGAGGCCATCCTCACTTTTTTGTTAATTCTGTCATTCTCTCACTTTATTTCTCCGCCTCTCACTTCTTTGCCTCCCTCTCGCTCTTCTCTGTCTCTCTCTTGCTTTACCACTCAATTGATCTTTTCTTAAGGCTAGAAAGGCTGAAATCTGGCTATACCTAGAAAGGCTGTGTGCGTCAACTGACGCAGTGCCCAGTTATGCACAAGACGCTTCTTGATATGACCGCTGCTGCAGTATGTTCAGATGTTTAGTCCTGCAGCCTGCCAGCATACATCCACGCAGCAGACACAGCAAGTTTCCAGTGGACTTTGGACCCAGAGCCCGTCGTACAGCGCCAGTCGCCATTTCAGAATCAGAATCAGAATCGCGTTCATTGGCCAAGTATGTGAGCGAACACATACAATGAATTTGATTCCGGTCAATGGTGTCTCTCAAGCACAACAGTTTAGAACAACAACAATATGTAAAGATACACTGAACAATCTCCTGAGCAATATAATACACAATAATGTACAATCTACAATATGAATATGTAATATGGATTTATATTTATAAATATAAAGGTAAATGTTAACAAATGTATATAAGACAGTTTACTGTAGTTGCTTTATTGTGACTCGGTTATGTAGCCTAATTCATTTGCAGGTTTATTATATTGTATTGTTGATTTTTACACTTTATGTGTATATGTGTGGCTATGTATGTACATAGGTATGTATATATACCCATACATACATACATACATACATACATACACATTAATATATGAATGTATTTATATATAGATACATACACACACACATATATAAATATATATATGGTATATTATTGTATATTATTATGTGGATTGTATATTATATTGCTCAGGATATTCCTTGTATCAAATTCCTTGTACGTGTTCAAATTCCCTGTATGTGTTCTCTCACATACTTGGCCAATGGACGCGATTCTGATTCTGATGACATTACGTCAATTGACGCTGGCAGCCATTCTGGGTATATATTGCTGTACCACACCGATTTCACCGGCAATTTAGTTTGTGTTACCACGTTTTAGTCAAGAGTGATAAAAAAATAAAAGTCGAATTTTTTTCAGTTTTTTGCATCAAGAACTTCAAGGAGAAATAGTGGCAACTTTCTTTGATTTGCATCAGTTGACACAGTCAGCCCTTCTAGTGTTAAACGTCCTCTCCCTCTGTCTCTCTCTCTCTTTCTCTCTCTCTCGCTTTCACTTTCTCTGTCTTGCTCTCATTCCCTGTGCCTGCCGGGAGAACAGCACTCCCCTGAGTGCAGGGCTTTGTGCTTGGACAGTGAGAGGAACAGCAAGGAGAGCAGATGGAGTTAAGATTTCGGAAATAGAGCCATTCGTACGCGGAGCCACAATAGACAAACATTTAACAAAGCACTACAAGACAAAGCCATAAAAACCATGACTCTCCACGGTCTTCAGAACAAACTAACCGTATCCTTGTTGTATTTCCCAAACTGCACCATGCTGTTTCTGTTGAAACACTGACGATTGATTTATCTCTCTCTCTACGGGAGTTGCACAGTTATTCTCATACCAACACAACGGCAACATGAAACAATCTTCTTCTTCGCTTTTTTTCCTGATATGAGCTGAAATATTGATTGAAATACCCATGATACACGGGAAGGGATGGGCTGGAGTGTCAAAGAAGGGATTGGATGTTATGATGACTGGTCTGTTAGGAAGGAATGAAACTTAGCATCAATGTGTCTGAACAGGTAAAGGTTAGATATAGTGTTGCCACAACTGGTCTGGTGAGGGATGTTGTCATAACTGGAAGGGTAGGAAGGGATGGAAAGCAGCATCGGTAACTGAGCATTAGTGGGCAGATAGGAAGGGATGGAATGTAGCATCAGTGTACTTGCACATAAGTGGGGAACATGAAGCGATGGGAGGTAGCATCAATGTACCTGGACAGGTAAAGGTTAGTCATAGTGTTACCACAACTGTTTTGATAGGAAAGGATGGCATGTTATCATAATTGGTGTGGTAGGAAGTGATGGAAAGTAGCATGGATGTACCTGGCATAAGTGGGCAGTTAGAAAGGAATGGAAATTAATGGAAAATACTATGCCCAACCTGGACAGGTGAAGATTGGGCATAGTATTAGCATAACTAGGTAGGTAGGAAGGGATTGGACTTAGCTTGATGACAAATAAGACAAAGTATTAATGTACAATTGGCAGTAAAAATTCTGGCAAAAATCACCTTACTGTATCACACCACACTACCACTAGGATACCTGTACTGGTAGAAGGGGTTTAGCAGTAGTATACCTGGGCATGATGGATACCTGGGCATCTGATAGTAAAGTGGTATTAACATACCTGGGCAAGTATGGGGCTCAGGCTTTAGTGTAAGGGATCTGGGCCTGCTGGAAATGCTGGAGAGCAACAATAGCGTGTGTGGGCAGGTTAGGCAGTAATTCTAGCTTACCTGGACAAGGGACGAAGCACGGCTGCTGCAGTGCCTGCTCACTCTCTCTCCTAAGGCGCTCGCCACATTTCTCCTCTTCCACTACAGTAGTTGGCCTGGGTATCTCTGGTCTTGGGCCAGACGAATCGGGCCAGTGACCCCAGTGAACCACACATGACAGGTTCCTCTCTCTAACACCTTCACCACATTCAGCACCCTGCAGAAAATGAGACAATGTTAGTTCACAATCCTAATTCACTCCAAACAAGGTTTGGAAACACCCAATACACATCTGTAAATGCAATTGCAGTTGCGCATGGTCTGACTGGAGCAGTGCCAGGAACAGCTGACTCGATAGACTGCAAGTGTCCTCTCCCTGTCCAAGCACAAACCAGATCTGATATCTGTCCAGTAACCCAGTAATTGCCATTGCTGGTCTTGGAGTACTCCTCTACCTCTGTTTTTCTTCTGTTACTCATACATCAACCCAGGAAGGTCTTGTTAAATGGCTGACTAGTTTTGCTAAGGCAGCAGAGGTTCTCTGATGAAAGACAGAGAATTGCTCATTTCTTTTTGCTAACATAAAGCACTTTCATTCTGCAAAACTCAAAACTTGTGGAGCATTATGACATTTCATGTGGGACATTTTAAGCCTGATTTACACACCTGCATGCAGTATTTGAACACAGATGTAGAGAAGTCATTGATGGGCAACTGTAGCCCATGCCATGAAAATCTCAGCAATGCATCATGTATATCTTTGGTTCTGTGAGTCGTGCAACATGTATCCAGGCACAGGAGGCCCAAAAACTGATTCTTTATTTATCTGATATTTTACTTCCAGTCTTTCTCTGTTATGGTACGATGTAGGATATTTAATGGAGAAAATTAAATTGATGTTGGTAAGTTTCTAATTAGTTAGGTGACACTGTTAGTGATAATGGCTCCCTAGAACACATACTGATGATAAATGTTAGTCAGGCTGTGCTCACATTGCAAATTTTATTCCATTTCTTGGTCCAGTATGATCTCAATGCCTTGATGACTCACACTCGTGTGTGTACGTCATTGTAGCACTTCCTGTGCTTTCGTCAATAAAGGGGAATAGGTTGATAACAACTGCAAATGTCATTGTATTTATTTATTTATTTTTTTATTATTTCCAGCCTTCTGGGCCAATTAGACTCTTCACTTGGCTTTAGGTGTGTCAGTTTAAAATGCAGATCACTTTCCTCCACAGATCACACGCTTTTCAGATCTACACACAAAGAGCCAACATTTCATTTGGGCTTTTCAGCCTCATAGTCTCTTCGTCATTTGCCTGCTTTGTTGTCAACAAGCTTTCTCTACCTGTTTTTCAGCTTCGCTCTCCTTTTGAAGGTGCCTGTGTCAGTGTCAGCATTTCTTTACATGAGCTGAGAGAAGGAGAAAGAAAGGACTTGCCCGTGGAGTCTCTTCGTTCTACGGCCATCAGTGCTGAATGTCCAGAGCAGTCTGAGAGCTGTATTATGAAAAATAAGCTTGGGTGGCTTCATTACTGAGCTGGGTACCAACCCCTCGGTGCTCGTTGGAAAGTTTACATGCTGGTGAAACTTCGGCAGAGCTTTCTCCATGTTGGCTTTATTAAAGCCACCGGCCACGATAAAAGCAGTCTCTGGAAGTAACATTTCCTGCCGGTCGATAACATCAAACAGTTCGTCCAATGCCCGTGTGGTGTCGACGTGGTGGGGAATATAAACAGCAGTACAGAATACTGCTGTAAACTCCCTGGGCAGATAAAAAGGTCTGCATGTGATTATAAGATGTTCAAAATCAGGGGAATACCCCGATGAAACTGTCTGTACATCATTAGACCACCGTTTATTGGTCATTACAAACACGCCACCTCCCCTGCATTTTCCTGAGTCCATTGTTCTGTCCTGGTGCTGAATGGACAGTTCCTCAGGGACAATGGCTGAGTCAGGGACGGAGGGGTCCAGCCATGTCTCTGTGAAAACATAGATGTCCTTGGCAGTTCTTGGTGTCCCTGTGAAAAGTTTTCCAAAGACTGGACGTTCACTAGAAGAACGCTGGGAAGCGGGGTGCGGTGCTGTCTGTTCCTCAGCCTGACCAGAGTGAAGGTCTGTGAAGGTCCGGATTGCGAATTTTGTTGAATGTCTAGGAGAGTTTTTCTGTCATAGGAGATGAGAGCATTGCAGATTGCAAAGAAACCAAAAAATAAAACGGCAAACATAAGAAAAACGCAAAGTTGAGGAGGACACTGAGCAGCGACAGCCATCCTCACCGGGGCCATCTTAGAACGAGTGTGAAAGACAGAACTGAAGCTCTACATACAGAAAATGCAGTGTTTTAAGGTAAGAGACAAAACAACTAGAACCAGTCGTTCAGTCTGTAGTTTGTATAATAGATATGCTGGCTAGTGTGGTGTTGGAGAGGAACCAGAACACATTAAAAGTCTTAAAAGTCTGGCATCTCCAGCCAGCCAAGAGGAGTACAGTAAACCCCCAGTTTAACGCAGATCAGCAGTTGTGGTTTCAGTCCATTGCAGATTTTTTCTGAGAACTGAACTAATAATTGTTCTTTGAAACCCCTGCACTAACGCGGAAACTGTAGACATCCTCCGCAGTTTTGCTTTTGTGACGTCCGGGCCTCGTCCACCATGCTCCCTCGTCCTCGTGCTGGGTTGCTAAGCACCACGCCCAAAAATAAACAACCCAGTATGAGGACGAGGGGGCTTTTTTCATGGCAATATATAATTTTTCAGGTATTTTAGTGCTAAATTATTAAGAAAAATATAATTCGCTATTGTTGTAACATAAATATTAACGTAAATTTAGCAATATTTCCATATAAAACATAACTATACATTTTTGGTACTGTCCAGAGAACAAAAAGAAAGTATGTCCTGGGATGGTGAAATACCACTGTGGTCAGAGGCGGGAGGTTATTTATTTGTTATTTATTTCTCCTTGCTGTTGATTGGCTGCTGCCCTTTGATGCAGTCCAGAATTTCCCCGTGGAGCATCTCGAGTGTTCTCATGTTTTTTGTTTTGTTCTTCTTAAAGCCCTGTATTTTTAATTACTATCAAGATAAATTTAATTTTATTACTGTATTTACCCTGCTTATACCAAAGAAAATGCCCGTGCATGAATTACAGTACAGTCTATACAGGGGTAACATTTTACATTCAGTGTAAACTGTACAGTATGAATACGGATTTACCTTTACAATTTTTTTAAGGGTAATGTATTAAGCTGAGTTTAAAATGAAAGTGTTTTGGGAGCATTTTGGGGGGCATCTGTATGGTTTATACTATAAAAATAGGCATTTTTAAGCATTTTTTTAACCACATTACAACATTGTGTTTTTTCACTATACGCCGGTGCTCTTGGAACGTAACCCCTGCGATAAGCGAGAGTTTACTGTATTTGGAAAGGAGACAAGCTGTAGAGTTTCATAGTGAGTTCTGCCAAGTTTTAGCTGAGGTTTTGTTTATGACCGCCAATGTACGATGCCAATATACGACGGCCGTTCCCCAGGGTGCAGCAGTGGAGAATGTGGGCAGTGTCCCCTGGTGTTGGCACCTGTATCACTGGAAGCTGAATGAGACCCCGGTGGTGCACAGCATGGCCAAAAGTGGGTGAAAAATGGTTTGTTTGTTTTCCCCTGTTCTTTTACATCTTTATTTTTTGTTGAGGGACCAAAAGAACAGGAACAAGTGATAAAAGGACTACAGACAGCATAATTAGTTCTGGGTGGACTGCTGGATAAACTTTTTTGCAAGGCCTTCACTGCTGTGCCAGTCATCCCTGGGAAATTTAAACAGCCTTACAGCTGTGGTTGAAGTGCATGAGCACAATATGTCCGAGCCCTTTCCCTTCCGCTGCCCCCTTAAACTTAACTACTTTAGTTTACTCTCTCTGGACTGAACGGTAAATGGCACTGCAGTCACACCATCTCTGCCTACTTGTTTGACCTCTCCTTCTCTTCAGTGAAACAGTCTGTGGGCCTGTGTCAGGCCCTCCTCTGCCTCATCTCTTGTCTGCACTTAATCCCGTGCTCTTGTGTAAGCACTACTTGGTGTTCCATACAGTACCATGTGAACACTTGCATCAACAGCACCACCCAGCACTCTGGAGAGTGCAGCCCTGCTGCAACATCAGTAGCACCACTCTGCCTCAAGTCAAGTAGGTTAATTTTCATTTCAGCCATTTACACAGGACAAAGTATAACAGAACAGAATACCACAAGACTATGCGAGTGCAGACAGAGTGCAAGAGAGGAAGAGAGAGAGGGCAAGAAAAATACAAGAGCAACAAAACAATAGGACAAGACAAAATTTAGTGCAGTTGACAAAAGCAGCTACAGTACAGTTTAAATGAATACAGTAATATGACAGATACTATATTCTAGCAGCGATGCCATCAGGAGTGAGTTCTGGAAGGTTTTGAGTGTGGTTTGATTTATGCCTCTGGGACTTCTATGTGTAAATAAAGCTCAGTACAGCACTCACACTGACCTGTGACTGTGTCTTTGGGTGAGTGTTTAGTAGGGTTGCCAATCGTCCCGTATTGTCCGAGACATCCCGAAATATGAGTGATTTTGATTTGTCCCGTCGGGGCAGCTCCAGTCCCGTATTCCAATCACAGCCTCGTT
>JBBIGA010003702.1:0-15741 GCA_037576975.1 Alestes dentex | reverse complement strand
GAGAGAGAGAGAGAGAGAGAGAGAGAGAGAGAGAGAGAGAGAGAGAGAGAGAGAGAGAGAGGGAGAGAGAGGGAGAGGGAGAGAGAGAGGGGGAAAGGGAGAGGGAGAGGGGGAGAGAGAGAGAAAGAGAGAGAGAGAGAGAAATACTATTTTATTCCTGTCAAACTGAGGCACATTGAGAACATTAAATGAAGGAAATTGGAACAAATGTTTTACTGAGACAGGCTGCAAAGTGCCTAAAGATATAAGGAGCCTAGATAAAAGTGTTCCAACCACACAGCATTCAGCACCACCAGTATACTCATCACCGGCGTGCTCATCCGGACCTGTTCATTCACTGGTCTTAAGTTAGATGTGCTTTGTTGTCTTAGCAAACAACAAACATTCAAAATCTAAAAACACTTCGAAACTGGTCAAGTTCAGGGACTGACCTGAAAATGAGAGTCCTTAAAAGTCCTTCGGGAAACCTGGAGAACTGTTCCTCAGGACTACATTAAATCTGATTGAGGATCTGTTTGACAAACTAGTTCAATCTATGGATGCCCCACCTCACAACCAACAGAACTTAAAGGATCTGCTGGTGCAGAACTACAGACCTTGAGAGGCTCTTGAGGATTCTAGGTCTCGACAGGTCGGGGCTGTTTTGTGGGCACAAGGGGGACCAACAACATGTGACAGGAGGTTTAAATGTTATGACTGATCAATGCATCTTATCCCACTAAAGACTCCCAGAGCAGCCAGTATTTCTTTAAGCTTCACCTTATGTGTAAACATTTTTCCTTCATGTGTTTCACAGAGAGTTGTTACTGTGGTATTAAAGCCACCACACACACACACAAACACACACACACACACACACACACACACACACACACACACACACACACACTGCAGGTTCAGTGGGTGCAAGGAAGGTTGAGAATGAGGGAGAAAGAGAGAGTGACAGCAAATATGGGCTGGAGATCACATGTATAGTGAATCAGACACGTGCCTGAAAATGAACTGCATTGTGAGTAAACAGAGCCAGTGTGTGTGTGTGTGTGTGTATGTGTCCCATTTTCATGACTGTTTATATTTACTCATGTTAAACTAAACCATTAAATGCACAACAGTATCATAGACATATATTCTCTACTTATATTATTTGTATGATTTTATTAAGTAAAACAGTCTAGATTTATTTTTACATCTAGCATCTTGTGTTATTATTTGCATCTTCTAGTATCTTTATCTCCCTTCGATTTAAACAGGCTGTCACTTTTGTTACTTTGCCTTTAAGACTGATTTATGTAAATGAGCTCTGTTAGGATTGGCTGGACTTTTTTAAAAAGCACTCTGGACATAAACTCTCCTCAGAACTTCAGCTTGAGTGGGCGGGGCTAAACTGCTGTAGCCAGGTATTTAAATATGTTGGTTTTGTGACATCACAAAAACCTATGATTTGAATGCAGGCTGTTTTTTAACTTGTTTTCCATGAATGGACTGTATTGATGGAGGGAGGAAATGCAGCATTTGAAACAACATTTACAGACTATTTAATTCCAGAAAAGTGGTGACATTGGACCTTTAATATCATGAAAGGCGTCGCAATCACAACATGTAGCAGTAAAATGGCAATACTGATGTTTTGTAAGTATCATGCAGCTATACTACAGATAGATTGTGTCTGTATATACAGTAGCCCCCGTTTTATGCGGATCAGGAGTCGCGGATTCAATCACACGTGGATTTTTTTCTGAGAATCTGATAGTTTTTACATGGAAATCTCCTAATATTTTTTTTAGCATTTTAGATCTAAATTATTAAGAAAAATATAATTTACTAATTTTGTAACAAATATGAATGTAAATTCAGCCACATTTCCATATAAAATATAACTGGATAAATATAGAAATTGCTTCTTGAAATGGTAAAATACGGCAGAACTCAGAGGCGGGAGGCTTGAATCCGAGAACGTCATGTAGAGTGGAAGCGAACCTGCTCCGCATGGCTGCTCCGTGTCTTGTCTTTGTATTTTAATGTTTTAAACTTTTTCCCGCCCAATTTTCAACAGTTATCTCAGTTTATTAGTATTAGTAAGCAGTGCCCTGTCTAAACACGTGGGTGGAGAGAGTTATTTCAGCGTTTCTTTTGGTTACGAGTCTTTGTTTTGGCTTGCTGCGCGCTGCTAATGCTAACTGCTAATGCTAACCGCTAATGCTAACAGTTTTAAGCATTTTCCTCCGGGATCAGTAAAGTTTTCTGGTTCTGATGATTTATTTCTCCTTGCTGCTGTCGTTTGCAGCGTCTCAGTGTTTCTCATTTTTCATTTTGTCCTTTTTAAAGCCCTGCATTTTTGTTACTGTAAATTAAGTCAAAAGAGGCGAATACGGGTTTACCTTTACATTCTCTTTAAGGATAATGCATTAAACTGAGCTTAAAATGAAATTAAAGTGTTCTGAGAGCATATCTGGGGGCATATTTAGGGTTTACACTATAAAAATAGGCATTTTAGGTTTTTTTTTAAACCAAAACACTTCCCTATACGCGGGTGCTCTTGGAACGTAACCCCGCGGAAAGCGAGGGATTACTGTATGTATATATATATATATATATATATATGTATATGTATATATGTATATGTATATGTAATTTGTTTTTTCCACTAACTGTAAACATGTTTTTAAAAGTAAGATCACCTGAGTTGGTGCAAATTAAAAATGAGCAAAAATTTGCCTATGCAGATCAACAGCAAGCCTCTCAGTTTAACACCACATACACACGCACACACACATATAAACACACTCACACACATACAGACACACAAATACACACCTGAATATACAGATTCCTGCTCATGCACACATACACACACACACACACACCCCTCAGACTGACTGTATATAAATGTTCTGTGGTTTGCTTGCTGCAGCTGGGATTTCACTCTTATTGTTTGTGTGTGTGTGTGTGTGTGTGTGTGTGTGTGTGTGTGTGTGTTTGAAGAATCTTACACTCTTATTGTGTTTGTGTGTGTGTTTAAAGAATGTGTTTATTTTTTTTTTTTGTTTTTGGGTGTTAATGAGGCCAGACTGAATTGCAGTCAGATAAATATTATTTTTATTATTAGCTTACACTTATTTGTTTTTTGTTAGTGGCGTCAGAGTGGATTGAAGTCTGATGATTGATTGATTGATTGTTGTTATTATTATTATTATTATTATTATTATTATTGATTTTGTTATTATTATTATTATTAGTAGTAGTAGTAGTAATAGTAGTAGTAGTAGTAATGCTCCTAGCGGTGTTGTGGTTCGCGCTCTGCTGGTGGCGGGAAAGTTGTTGAGGGGGTTGGCTGTGTGTGTGTGTGTGTGGGTGTGTGTGTGTTTGGGGGGGGGGTCAGGTGCGTGGGCCGCGCGAGCCGTCAGGTTGGAGGAGAATAAAGCGTTAATGACGGTGATGAGAGGGTTAATGAGTGCGCGCGAGAGATAAAGACGTGTGAGAGTGTGTTCATGCACGCGCACTGAAACCTCATTGAAAGACCGTAATCGCTTCCCTTCTTGACTGTGTTTACACGCACTACTCTAAATCAGTTGTAATATTTTACTGAAGTAAAACCCAAACATCTCTCTAATACACTATAACATTATAATTTACACCCTGCCATTTTATACATTATATTATAAATATTATATACACTGTAAGAGTATATACAGTGTAATACACTGTAATATTGTGTATATTATTATATACAGCGTCATGTCTTTAGGATACACAATATCATTATGCATCAGTATAATACCCAATGTAAACTGTAATGTTATTACTATCATAAATTATACCATTATGTAAACTGTATTATATACAGGTTCCTATTATAATAATAAACTTTATTATCGTTGCATTAATATAGTACAAGGCCCACTACAAAATTAGTAAGTAATAATGTATATTCTGTAATTCTGTATATGTGCATATTTAGTGTTAATATACATTGTTATGCATGCTATACGTTTATATACAATGTAGTATTTTATTTACATTTTTATTGCACAGTATTATACTGTTATGTGCACCCTGACATATAGGATAATACAGGATTATTTACAGTAATATAATCACATTACATGCCATAATTACAGCAAGTTGTATTTTGCAGCTATGTTTTTAATAATATAGTCATACATCATATAATGCAATAAACCCGTCCTAAATAATAATAATAATAATAATAATAATAATAATAATATAGTTCTGTAGAAGTGGCATAGTTGTATATATCGATATTAACCTTTTTTACTGTTAGAAGTGATAGAGTTTCTATTATAATAACTATTATAATTGTTTTCGTCTTATTATTTATTGCTATTAGCAGTATCGTTTTTTGTCTATTATCGTATTTGTATTAATAGTACTAATAATGGTGTGAATGGGGTTTAAGCACTGGTTTTTTTTTTTGTTTGTTTGTTTGTTTTGTTTATTCTCTCGTTTCATGATTTTTCTGTTTTTATTTTTCGCTCCTCTTCAGTTTCACTTTCGTTTTTGATCCGCTCCTGTTTATTAACGCTCTTTCCAGCGGGAGCTCTTTCCCGCGCGCCTCACTGCCCCCGGGTCTGTTGTGCAGTGAAAGTGGCGGTGAGGGGGTCGCAGAAGACCCTCGATCCTTCACAGCGCCGCGAGCTCAAAATAACCTGCTGCGGGTCTGCGAGGCGCGTGGCATAATAACGAAGCGTAATAACAGTGTAATCAATGTTATTAACGAGTTATTACACTCTGTCTAACACCGCGAGGCGGAGGGTGTCATTATAGCAGAGGGAGGACAAACCGAGCTAATGTTTATTTATTTATTTTTTATTTTTTTGTTCTCTGTATTTTATTTACATTTCACAGAATGGAAAAAAAAGGTTGGCACGCTACACTTATGGGTTTTTTTTGTTACTTTTAAACATTAATTAAAATTCACGTGACTTAAATAAGAAACAGAAAGAGGAATAAAGACTTTTTTTTTCACTTTGTGAAAACAGTAAAAGCCGAACAAACAAGGACGTTATTTTAGAGAGTCTGTACCTTCATCTCTTGCTCTGTGTGGCCTCAAAGTCCAGTTTAGGGGCACTTCAGTTCCTTCCCACTGTGAGAATATGTGTGTGTGTGTGTGTGTGTGTGTGTGTGGTGTTGCACATCTTGTCCACGCTTCTTATTCTTAGCACTGACAGTCTCGCCAGCATCTGTGTGTGTGTGTGTGTGTGTGTATGTGTATGTTAGCCCCTCCAAGCTTGTCCAATCTCTTGCCATTGTTTTGAAGCAAGAACATCCTTGGCATTGCCATCTCCCTCGACCGAGTGTGTGTGTGCTTGGTATGGTCATATCCGTCCCCCTCACAGCTTGTCCAGGCTCTTGGCGTTGGTCAGGATCTCCCTGGCCAGCCTCCAGGTCTGCTTAGCGGCAGCCTCGAGCGCCGAGTGCGGCTTGCCCTGAAACAGGTCCAGGTTAGGCAGGAAGTAGTGCGGACAGCGGCGGCACTGCAAGCAGGAGATGAGCTGCAGCAGGATGCCGTTGAGGCGGTCCCCGAGGCACGACTCATCCCAGTCTGACTCGCGGGGGTGCTTCTCGCACTCGTATAGCAGCAGCGTCTTCATGTGGTAGTTGTTGAGTGGCTGGCCGGGCAGCTCCAGGTGCCGGTCCCGCAGCGTCTTCAGGATGCTTAGGCACTTCTTCCTGCAGCCCGACAGCAGCAGCCGGTTCTCCGCCTCCGCAAACTGCAGCACCCAGGCGTCGCTCTCCGCCGAGCTCTGCTTCCCCGTGAGCGAGTAGCACTCCTTCGACAGCAGGTTGAAGCCCTCAGCCTTCACCTCTGCCACCCGGTTTGGCCCAGGCCACGGGATGTGTGGCATCGGCCACTGGGCGGCACTGCGAGGCCAGATCCCTGTGCACTTAAAGGCCGGTGTGATCTGCACCACGTAGCGTTCTCGGATCCGCAGCCTGACCTGGAGAGGTGGGACGATAATAGGCCGTTTCAATAATTGCAATAGTGGATTTGGAGAATTCTGATAAATATGTTGAGAATTCATAGTGATACTAAGCAACAAATGCAGAATGTAATATTAATTAAAGCCGTACGATATATTGATTAAATAATCAATTATTCAATTAAATAATCAATTAATTCCACAAATAATACATCCTGTGTAGGGTCAGTGACTACAATATCAGGTGACTATATTGCCAAAATGAGACGTTTAAATCAGCAGTTTTTTTTAAATATGTTGGTTATCCGTTGCTGACCTCGCTGGTGTCCGCCACCATCTTGACCACGTCCCTGTAGCTGCACTTGTCCACGGCCTGAGCCACCAGTGTCTGGAAGCGTGAGCGAATCTTGCGGGCGGACAGGTATCCGGACGCGGTGATGAACTCCACCCACAGTGACATGCTGCGCTTTCGGCCATCGCTCAGCTTCAGCACGGCACAGCCGGGCAACGAGCCGTCGTCCACAAAGTTAAAGACGCCCATCTGGTTCAGGTACAGGACCACCTCGAACTCCGTGGGGGACACAACCTCCATGCCCTGGACATAGCAAACAGGGACGACAGTGGAAGAGTTACAAGAACTGAATGGGAAAATATTGTGATGGAGTGTTTTAACATTGACAACATCCTGTAGAGCTGATAGAGTAAACAGAAATAGGCAACATAAAGGGGAAGGGATTTTAAATGAATTAAACTGATTAAAATAATGCAGGATTTTGCTAAAGCACAAACAGCCTGAGAGCTGAGCTTTTCCTCAGGACTGATTCCTGCTCTGCCTGGCTGGTTGGCATATTTCAGGGTGCATATATGCAAGCCCGTATTAAAATAATAAACCCATGTAAAACTGCATAGAATAGTTTGTATATATAGACGAAGAACAGTTTAATAATAAGTAAATAAATAATTAACCAACTCGAACAAAGCACTGAGCAGTGCTGTATAACTCGCACTGTAACAGAAACAATGTTTATATACATATCTGTATTTTTTTTCCCAGTTTATATTTTTCTACTTTATTGGTAGGCGTAAGCTGACCGTGGTATTCCGTGATATCTCTTTAGAAATGGAAAAGTATAAATGGACTTATTCAGGTTGCCACATCTATCTATGTTTGTGTGTGTGTGTGTGTGTATGTGTGTGTGTGTGTGTGTGTGTGTGTGTGTGATGTATAAGGTATATGTAACTAATTACATTGGCCAAATAAGTCATGTAAGTCATATGTAACTAAGATATTAAACTGAAACTGCAGACATCTAAATATTAACAGTAATAATTTAAAGTAATAGTGAACAGAATTTTCAGAATTACAGAGTGTGTTAAAAACAGATACAAGTGGCTCATTTTTTGGCACAAAATATACATTGTGTCTGTATGTGTGTGTGTGTGTGTGTGTGTGTGTGTGTGTGTGTGTGTGTGTTAGGTCATTACTGGATACACTGTTCCCTATTGTGTGTGCGTATTATGCCATTGCTGTATGTGGAATTGCACTGATCCCCAGTGTGTGTGTGTTAGGCCATTATTGCATGTGGATATACACTAATCCCCTGTGTGTAAGTGTATATGTGTGTTATGCCAGTACTGTATGTGGATATACACTGAACCCCTGTGTGTGTGTGTGTGTGTGTGTAACGCACCTCGTATCGAGCCTCGATCTCGCTGAGGGAGCTGATGAAGCGCGGCTCCTGCACCTCCACCTCCTTCAGCACGTCCGAGACCACCTTACACACCTCCCGGATGGTCTTGGCGATGGCGGCCTTACGTGCCTGGCAGCGCTCCGTGTAGAACTTGTTGAGCTGGTAGACCAGCTTGGCCTGCGTGGCGATCATGTTGGGGCAGAGGTCCGGGCTGAACACCGGAGGCTCGCAGTACGCCGAGGGATCCAACGTTCACAACACACACCGGCCCAGGGGCGCGCGCACACACACACACACTCGGGGGGAGAAGACGGAGCGGGGGGAGAGTTTGGGGAAAGTGCCGAACGGATAGACGTCAGATCAGAGCAGGAAGAGGAGGACGTGGGAGAGAGAGCTTTGGAGTGTGTGTGAGAGAGGGAGACGGAGTGTGTGTGTGTGTGTGTGTGTGTGTGTGTGTGTGTGTGTGTGTGTGTGTGAGTGCTAGACTGTGAGTGTGCTAGAGCGCGCCTTAGTCCCTGTCCGCATCTCTGCCCCCTAAGAGCTCGCGCACCTGTGTATATCCGTGTGCACCCGCGTACCTGCCTGCCTGAGTCTCTCTCTCTCTCTCTCTCTCTCTCTCTTTCTCGTGTTCGTTCGTGTCTGCTCGTCCTCCACTCTGCTCCGCGCGCTGTTATACTTTATGAATGGTGAGAGAGCGCGAGGGAAGGAGAAGGAGAGAAAGATGGAGAGGGCGTGATCAACAAGAAGGGAGGCGTGGCCTCCGACGGTCCGGCCAGTCTTATCGGAGAGCTGTCAGTGCCACTGACCAATCAGAGAGCGAGGCTGAGCGGCGAGTTTAAAATAGAGGGGGGGGGGGGAGCGTTTTATTTTTTTTCTTACACTGTTATTAAGGAGATATTATTGTGTTATTAATTAAGCTCGTTAATTTCAAGTCCCGATTTAGGTTACTTGCTGCTGAGCTCATGCTCACATCTGGTGCGGGCCTTCACGTGACTGTGTATGTGAGGGTGACCTTCTGAATTATAAATGCAACTTTATACATATGTTTGTTATGTAACAGCAACAGTAACAATAACAACAATAATAGTGATATGATAATAAGAAGAAAAATAAATAGTAAAACAATAACAACAATAAGAACAATACTACTACTAACGCTGTTACTATACTGCTACTACTAATAATAATCAATAATGATAATAAAACAGTAACATCATTAGGAGCACTACTACTACTGCTGCTACTAACAACAGCAATAATAATAATAATAATAGTAGTAACAACAACAACAACAATAACAATAACATTAATTGTTAATATTATAATTATAATAATAATAACACTAATAATAATTTATTGTACTAAGGTGTGTGTGTTGTGCGTCCCTCGTGCACGCGCTGCAGTGTTAATATGCGGTTCAAGGTCCTGAAGACTCTCGGGGGCGCGCTCACGTTGCGTCAGGCGCTGTTCGGCGGGTGTTGGTGTTTTCACTCTCGCGCGCGCGGACTGGTCTGTATTTGTAAGGCACGCTCAGTTATTCTAACCCGATTCTGCTCCTGCTGCGCTTCGGGGAATTTTAAATAAAAATTAATAATTAATCATTTTCCCTTCGTGTTTTGTTTTCCGTTTTACACGGGTGTGTTTATTCGCTGCGTAAAATTCGTTTAAATGCTAAAATCATTAGAGGTCTAATGTTCTCTGCGTAACTTTAGAATAAAATTGTGCATTTAATAATAATAATGATCATCATAATCAAAACGATTCAGACATTATTTAAAGTGTTTTAGTACATAAATTAAATTTTATAATCCGACAGAAAATGAAAACTGCATTTTAATTTTTTTAATTGAAGTAACAGAATTTACATTAATGTTTTTACTGTGTTTATAAAGAACTTCTAATGTTCTGTAAACTACAGATTAGCTTTAATCGATCAGCCATTTCAGTAATGAATAAGATTGATTAGTGATAATTAGTGATTGATTAGTCACAGTATTTGCCCGGAGAACCTACTACAATTAATTTATTATAAATAAAAATTAATTAATAAAATTGCGCTTTTGCAGTTATTTAAAAACGAATTTAATAATTAATTAGGAAATACTTAAATGTAAAATGTACAGTGTAATTTATTCTTTTTTTTTTTTTTTACTAATGATGAATAATCAATGAGTGATTAGTAAATTAATGAATTAATGAATTGGTATCTGTTTATATAGAGTCTCTATAGAAGAGGCAGTCTGGTCTTTAAGTGGGCGGTGAGGTGTTTCACCCTGAGGGGGGTAGGGGTCTGCCATTAGCCTTCAGACCCGCCCCCCTCATACACACACACACACACTCACACACACACACACAGGGAGTCAGGGTGAAGGTGGTCCTCCGTGGCTCTGATCCGGACTGTGTCCGTAATTAGGGATTAATTAGAGTTGTAATGAGGGAGAGATTATTCTAATCCTACTTTTTATAATCCTAATCTGAGAGAGTCCCTCATTAGTTCACCTTCATCTGTGTTTTTTAGTGTCATACACTTTCTTTTTATCTCTCTCTCTCCCTCTGTGTCTGTCTCTGGCTCTCTCTCTCTCTCTGGTCTACAACATCAGAACAGAAAGGACCACTTAAAAAAATTCGCTCACAAGCAATGTGATTTCTCTTGCTGTTTTTTAAAGACCAGCAGGAATGGAAGGCTAAGAAAAGGGGGTGTGTGTGTGTGTGTGGGTGTGTATGTGTGTGTGCGTGTGTGTGTGTGTGGGTGGGTGGGTGTGTATGTGTGGGTGTGTGTGTGTGTATGTGTGTGTATATATGTGTATATGTATGTGTGTGTATGTGTGTGTGTGTGTGTGTGTGTGTGTGTGTGTGTGTGTGTAGGGGAAACATCAGCATCAGCTACTCACATTTAATTCAACATAACTGAACAAATCAGATTCTCTCTTTCTCCTTTCTGCACCTCTCTCTCTTCTGTCTCCCTCTTTTTTTCTCATTCTCTCCCTTTCTCATTGTCTCATTCTTTCATTTCTTCTCTCTTCCTTTTTCTCTATCTCTCTTCTCCTTTTTTACACCTTTTTCAACTTTTTCTGTTTCTCTTGTCTTGTTTCTTTTTTGTTCCTCTTCTTCACTATCTCTCCCTCTCTTTTCATTCGTACCCTCCTTCTCTTTTTTTCTTTCTTTTTTCTCTCTCTGTCTCTCTTTCTCTCTCTGTCTCTAAGAATAGTAAAAGGATAAATTTACTCTGAATAGAAGGAAATGTGTACAATAAAACAGTCATCCATTAATGTGAGTTTATAAGATATTGGTGCAGTTTCTGTGTGTGTGTCTGTGTGTGTCTTTGTCTGTGTAAGGCTGGGTAATATGGGAGACATTCCTTTATGCATTTTATTTATTAGGATATTTCGTTTTTCTGACATTTGAAGGTTTGAAGGTTGAGTGGATAAAACGTTCAAAACGATTGCTTACCTTTGGTCAAATGTTGTTGATTTTCTAAGCATAAATAAGTACACAGAGAACACATTTCTTGTTACACTGATTTCTCCAGTTTCCCAAATGCCACCCTAGTTCAGTGTTTGTAAACAGTTGTTCAGAGTGAGCTTGGTGTGAAATGGTTCATTGTAGAGAAACTATTGTACAGACTTTGACTTCTTTACAGTGGTGTTGAATGGAACCAGGTGTCTCATCTACAACACAAATTGAGCCTTTTATTTACTGTCCAAACCTGACAGGAAATCTACATGGGTCCTCTGAGATGTTGATGATGGTAAAATAGATCAACATAGACCAAAATCTTTTCAAAACTCTGGTAAAACAACGTTTCAGACATCAGGCAGTGTCTTCATAACCATTTCTTGTAATAGCTTTCTGTTAGGGAGCTTTAGTGGCAGACATCTGGTTCCTTTCTCCGCCACTGTGATCTATTCAGACTCAGTCAGTTTCTCTGAAATAGAACATTTCACACCAAACCCTCTCTGAACAATTCTGTTTACATCTTAACTGCTTACTTATGCAAGAATTTTATATAATGGGTGGAGTTTTCCTTTAAACAGTGCCAAGGTGCAGAGTTAACGCTGAGGCCTCCTTGCTGCTCTTTCTCCTTTCTGAGCTTTTTTCTTTTTTTTCTGTGTTGAATGGAGTGAGAGATGCTCCTCTTTGATCTGACAACTCCAGTCTGATCCTCTTGACGGCACTGCATAGTGTCTGATAAGCCTCTCTCGCTTTCTCTCTCTCCTGTGCACTCTCGCTCCCTTTCTCACACACACACACACACACACACACACACACACACACACACACTTCCTCACTCTCTCACATGGAGTATCTCTACCACTTTTAAAGGAGTAGTTCAGGCAGAAAATGGCTCTAACTGACTGAGAGTGAACAGTCTACAGTGTTACTGTTGCACACATGATCTCATGCTAATTAATCATTGCCAGCTTCCATGCATTGTTAGTCCCGTTACTCCACTAATGAACTTAATTTACTCTGCTCAGACAGACAAACAGAAATCTGGTACAGACATGTAGACAAAATGTATAGACAAGCAGACATGTAGACATACAGACATACAAACCGACATATAGACAAACAGACATAAAGAAAGCTAAATGGACATATGGGCAGATCAAAAAAGAAGCGGTCAGATAGACAGAGAAACCAATAGACATATAGATTGTATAGATTAAAAAAATAAAAGGCAGCTCACATGTCTGCATGTCTTGTCTTTCGGTCTGTCTGTCTAATCAAATGTGAAAATGTCAGGCTTGAGGATGTTGTGGCACGCTAGAAGCATTTTGTTTGTTTGGTTTGTGTTTTTTTGTGCACAACACAAGCAAAGAGAGAGAGAGAGAGACAGACAGACAGACTGCGAGACTGCAACAGTTCTCTTCCTGTGTCAGCTCATGTTAGTGTGCTTTTGTAGCGCTCACTGACTGAAAGAGAGGGAGGAAGAGAGAGAGATGCTTTTAGCCTGCAGCCTTTTGCAGCCAGGCACTAGAAACCTGAGAGGGATCACACACACACACACACACACACACACACACACACACACACACACACACACACACACACACACAGACAGAAACAGAGAGCCCACATCTGTGTTGCTATGAGCTGCTGTAGAAATGAGCCTCTGGCTCTGACTGCCTGCCAGCTTTCTCCCGCATCTGCTGGCCTGAGCCACTGAGGGCCTGGAGCAGATGGAGAAATCTCTCAGCGATTCAAATCCGAACGATTCACTGCATCATCAGACCATGAATGACTCAGTCCAATTAGAATTCTTTTAGAAATAGTTCAGTGATTCAAGAAAAATCTGATTTTACCTGTTAGATTCTGTTTGATTTAATTATTGATGCAGTACATCTGCGTGCATTACCTGACTTGTTTCATGTTGAATCAGTTCATCATGAATCTCAAATTTTACCACGATTTGATTCCATTTGATTCCGTTTATTTTGTTTAGATTTTTAAAGAAATTTCAAAATCTCACATTTTGCCGTGATTTAATTTTAAGTCAAGTATGATTCCTTAAAGAATGATTCAGGAAATCATGAACAGTCAGATTCTTTTGATATGATTTATGTATACAATTATACCAATCCACAAGTGTAACCAAAGGAGTTGTTTTCACAAATTACATTAAACACTTTTTTTTTATTTCTTACTTTTTAAATACATTATATTTGTAAACAGGATTTTATGGCCAAATACTGAGCACATGCTTTATGGAATATTTTCAAAATTGAATAACCCCCCAGTTCTCTGCTGCCCCTGGATTCTTTCTCTCAGGAACGTGTGGAATGTTCTGCTGGTGCCTGATTGGGCGCCTGAAGTTACGTAGCTGGTTAGTGACATCAGTGGTCCTGAGTTGGCCACAGACGTCAGTGGGCATTAGCTGTTGCGCTCATGCTAATGTTTGCTGAGTAGCTGACACACGGAGACCGAAGGACCCACTCTTGCTACCGCCTTTTCACACATGAACGGAAAACAGACAACACGGCCAAACACTGCGCTTTTCTTCTCTGTCTCTCTCTCTCTCTCTCGCTCTCTCCCTCTCTCTCTGTCTCTCTCTCTCTCTCGTCTGGATAGCATACAGGCGTGGAGTGACAGGTCCGTAGCGCAGAACAGAACGCAGGGCTTCAGCTCAGTGGAAATGCTGCTGTTGTTTCTTAATCAAACAAAACGTCCATCAGAATTTCCTCAGTCTGTGACGAGGTGACCAATGGGATCGACGCTTTTGCAGTTTCAAACAAGCATTTTGTCTCTGTTGGACAAAAACAGAAAACTTAACTGGAGAATCTTAACTTATGATAAAAGCTCATTAAGAAGGTTTTTTTTCCCCATTTGGGACTATTTCTCTTTCTCCGTACATCATCAAATCTCATCATCATCATCTCTTTAACCCCTTGAAATGAACAGGAAGTTTTTGTTACTGTGCCTTTAAAACTGGTATTTGTATTTGTGCTTTGTTCTGAATAGATGCCTTCAGTATTGAGCTTCATCCAGGGTGAAACACTCCTTATAATGTCATTGTGAATAGGCATGGCTAAACTGATGACTGCATTTATCTGACAGATGTAATTGCACTGTTTTTTTCTGACATCACAGAAGCGGACTTAGCTTAGTGTCCATACGTACAGGAGCGAACAGAGTGCTTATACACTGTGTTCAACTTTTCTACAAAATGTTGGTTTTCTGCAACAGGAGCTCTTTAGGACAGAATTCTGAGGAGTGTGTTTTACAACAGTTTTGCGTTGGCTCAGCCAATCAATCCAATTTTTTAGTTCATGTATGACTCTTCCTCTGCTATATCACTGCATACACACACACACACACACACACACACACACACACACACACACACACACACACACAAACACTCATGCTGCAGATCCTGTTGTGTTGGTTTGCCGATGTAGAAGAGTGACGTACTGTAACTCGCTGCAGGCTTGTTAGTGCTGTCCTGCAAACATCTAGCAGTGGCTGTCAGAACACCAGTCATGCGCGCGCACACACACACACACACACACACACACTCAGCCCAGGCAGTTGCGGAGTGAAGGACCTTCGGCTGCGGTTGGCAGTCAGAGCGGCAGCCGGGCCGAGCGGCCTATTGATTTTCCACTTAGCCTTAAGTAGTTTGTGTGCAGAGGCTAACGGCAGCTGCAGCAGGTATGTCATTATCAATGAGCCTGACGAGCAGCTATCACACACACACACACACACACACACACACACACACACACTCATATTTATCCCCTGACAGTCCAGACCTTACTTCAGTATTGACACGTCTGCGATCGATACCTCCGATCTGTCTGTCTCAACAAAACTGACCTGCTCTTGCCTCGCCCACAAATACATATTAGTCTGATTTTTTTTTTTTTTGAATACCCCAAAACCCAGGTTATGAATGTCTTATGTATTCTGTACATGTGTGAAAGGTCACACTGCTAGGCTACACCTGCTGTAGTGTTTATTTGTTGTGGAAATGATAAAATCTACTTTTTTCCTCATGTAGTTGAGCTAATGTAACTGAGCTAAATAATTGATCTAATATGTGGATTTCTTTTGTCATGTTAAAGAGCTCATTTTAGCTCAATGAGATTTAGCTTTCTTTTGTTGCTAAATTAAAGGTAATATTAGTTTGATCAGATGTGGTTGTTTTTGTTGTGTAATGAGACTAACCCTAGCATTTTAAACTGTAAACTCAGTTTTGTGCAGAGACTAAACACATCTCACACCTTGTTAGGCTGACGGGTGTTTTTTTGACACAACACTGTCAAAAAGACACAAATCTCTCCCTCCTGCAGTTTTTGTTTCACTTTTTTCACTCAGTCATCTCTTTTTTCACTCAGTCATCTTCTAACTCTTTTGCTTTGTTTCTTTGACAACATTTTTTTCGTCTTCTTCATTTTCTTCTTCCCCTTTTCATTTTTCTTTCTCTCCTTCCCACTGTCTTCTCATTGAAATCACAGCACCTGGAACACATTAAACATTTCCCTAGCAGTCATTATCATTACCCTCTCTCTTCTTCCTTTCTCTCTCTCTCCCTCCCTCTTTCTCTCCCTCTCTCTCTCTCTCTCTCTCTCTCTCTCTCTCTCTCTCTCTCTCTCTCTCTCTAT
>JBBIGA010003665.1:0-15743 GCA_037576975.1 Alestes dentex | reverse complement strand
CTGAAATTTTTTGGGGTAATTTCTAAACTTTATACAATTCTACTGGATGACAAATTTCGGTCAAACTAAATAGAATAAATACACATGAGAGGAATCTTATGCATAAGTGATTTGCATATAGAGTTTAACAAATTGATTCAAATACATCTTAATAAACAAACACAAACAATAAAATCATAAATTAAACAAAATCATACATCTTCATAAACCATGAATTAATTAAATGTATAAGCTATAATGATATGGATTTTTATAATAGACTTAAGATTTCTTTCATAAATTTAATACAGTATTATTTAAATGAAATATATAGTTTAAATTACATTTATTAGAATTGATTTTATATACAGTCAGTTTTCTTTCATAAATTTTATACAGTATTATTTTGTAAATGAAACATATATTTTAAATTACATTTATTAGAATTAATTTTGTATACAGTCCGTTTTCTTCCATAAATTTAATACAGTATTTTGTAAATGAAACATATATTTTAAATCACATTTATTAGAATTAATATTATAAACAGTACATTTTGAGAATATTTTATTAAACATAGTAATTTACTTAAAACTTAACATGGTCACAAATCATTGTTTCAGCGTAAAAACTTACTCTGAAACAATAATTAATACATGTACATGTAAAAACAGTACAATCACTGTTTTCTCAAATGTTTAACAAATATGCTGAAATATGATCTTAAAGAGATTTACAGTCAGCAACAATAACATTGTTCTTAGTCATACAAACATCACACAAGTGCTCTGTTTATTTACGTATTCCTGGCTTGAGTAGCCGATGCACAGAATCTCTGGTTCACTACAATAAGTGGTGGGTGCCTCTCTACCGCGGCAGGCACTGTATCCGAGTGGCACCTGCCACTGGCGACTGACATAAGTGGCAGCTGCCACTCCTCTACCACGGCAGGCACTGTATCTGAATGGCTCCTGTCACTGTTTAGCGCCAGTACAATCATTGTTTTCTCAAATATGATCTTAAAGAGATCTACAATCAGCAACAATAACATCATTCGTAGTCATACAAACATTAAACAAGTCCTAAATTTATTTACATATTCGTCTAGCATAGCTGATGCACAGAATCTCTGGTTTACTTCCAGGAGTGGTGGGTAGGTGCCTCTCTACCGCGGCAGGCACTGTATCCGAACGGCACCTGCCACAGCACCTGCCATGGCACCTGCCGCTCCCTAGTGGCAGCTGCCACTCCTCTACCATGACAGGCACTGTATCCGAATGGCTCCTGTCATTGTTTAGCGCTATTACTGACAGTACAATCATTGTTTTCTCAGATATGATCTTAAAGAGATCTACAATCAGCAACAATAACATCATTCGTACTCATACAAACATTAGACAAGTCCTCAATTTATTTACGTATTCCGGTCTATCTTAGCACAGGATAGAGGTATAAAAATGAGGTATATCCGACAAACCTACAATCCTACAAACTTCCTGCAAAGTTGAATCCTCCTAGTGGACTCCTTGTGTCAGTCAGAAAATAGCCCTGCAGGTGAATCTGAATCGTTCACAGACGGGTTAGCACTCCTGTAGCACATACCAGAGTCATGAGTGAATCCACCGGTTTACGTCCTTTACAGCTGGAAACATGCAGCCGAATCTGAATCGCTCAGAGAGCGGGTAGCACTCCTGCAGCCGAATCTGAATCCGGCAGAAATTCTGCCTCCGAACCGATCACGCGTTGCTCACATGGCTGCTGAGTTTTAAAAACCCCAAGGGGCAGCTCGCGCAGTGGTTAGAGGCATTACAAGAGTACGACTTTGAGGTGCAGCACAGACCAGGTCGACAGCACTGTAACGAAGACGCACTGTCACGCTGCCCATGCGTAGTCGGAGAGTGTCGCTACTGCAGCTGTGCGGAGGAAAAAGAGCAAGGAACTGTGCTGAGTGCGGCTATCACGAGCGAGGCTGGGCTGGGGGTGGACTCGGAAGGGTTGCGACAAGAGCAGGAGAGCGACCCCACTCTAAGCCAGGTACGACGGTGGGTGGAACAGTCGCGCTGCCCCGAGTGGGACGAGATAGCTGCCGCAGACTCAGAGCTAAAAGCCTACAAATCGCAGTGGGAGACACTGGAGTTAAGGCAGGGTCTGTGTTACTGCCGATGGCGGCACCTGGACAGTGAGCGCGAGCTTTGGCAGCTGTTGGTGCCTCGCGCTCTGTGGGAGGACATTTTGAGGGCAGTACACAGTGCGGTGGGGGTCGGACATTTTGGGGTGACCAAGATGCTAACACGGCTCTGTTGGATTCATGGGGTGGCTGTGGACGGTGCTCCCCATCAGAGGAGGCTGTGTGACGAGCCGGCATGTCACACAGGCTCCCATGAGCCTTTGCTGGGTGGGTGAGTGGCCAGTTGGCCTGTTGTTTGTGTTTTGGGGGGCATTTAAGGGAGGGTTATATGTGTCATGCATGTTTACATGCTATATTGAGTGTTTATGTGTGTTATTATGTGCAGTTTTGTGTGGTTTGAGCCCTTCTCGTCTGTCACCATCCTCCGGAGGGTAGTGATGGATGAGAGGGGTGGGGTTTTGTTGGAGTTGGGAGTTGTACTGGGTTACGCCAATTGTGGGTGCAGTACACCCTGCTGAAGTCTGTATTTTGAAGCTGTGAAGCTGAGAAATAAAAAGGACTTGCTTGAAAATCAGCGTGTCTTCGCATTCTCTCTCACGCTCGCCACAATATTTTAATAATTTATAATACATCATAGTATAAACTGGTCAGCATATATTGATCAGCATTTCAGGCTAGATATGAATTTCAACATTTTAGATGGAAATAGAAATGTGTGGTACGTATCACATATTCTGAGTGTATTCTGACTAAAAAAATCCACCAACCAAATGCAGGACTAACTGGAGGCACTCACTTGGCAGGCAGTGACTGGTCATTGCGATAGTACCATTCCTGTCTGAAGACATCATACCGACACCACAAAGCCCAGTCAAAACCGTGAGCTGCAGCTGGATATGGAGTGACTTCCATGTCATAGAAATTCACCTTGTCAAAGACTGGGCTCAGCACTAGTCTGCGGTCAGCTTGGATGCGGGCAAGTAGTGGTTCTGCCCTGTGAGTGAGGACAAAATAAGCACCTGTAAAAGCATTCTTATGTCTGTATACTACAGAGTCCTGTAGAGACCACCACAGTTTTATGGTTTCCCTAAGACACCCTTATACTGTGTGTTTGTACACGTAAATCAGTAATTGTGTTGGTCTGCTGCCAACCAGGACAGTTCAGGAAGAGTTCCCCTTCTATAGAGAGTATTTGAACATACAGTATTACAGACACTGGCTCTTGACTTACCACTGAACATGAACCTCAATGTGAGCATCAAAGATCGCGACCACATCCCCTGAGGCTGCCTTCCAGCCAGAGATCCGTGCTTGAGTCAGGCCCATCCGCTCTTCATGCATCACTTTCTTCACCAGGCCTGGATAGGTCTCATGGATGACACTAATAAAGGCATTCAGCTTCCCTTGCAAATCCTCTGTGAAAGCAAGAAATTTAATACCAAAATACTATCATTTTTGTATTCTGATGTGCCAATTTACTCCATATTGTGGAAAACCATAGATTTCAGAGCTAGGCCATCAAAATCAGGCCAGAAGTGTAAAAATCACAATAAGGTTTGGTAATGTTCCTATTTGTGTTCACAGGCTAGAGGTTTTAACTCAACCACAGGTGTGCTAGCTTTATAAATGGGGTCACTGGAGAAACTTATGATTTCCACTTTTGCTTTATTATTAAAAATCACACTACAAATATCACACAGGAAAAAATAATGAATAAAAAATTTGTGATCAGATTGTGACCTAGTCGTTTTTCACTCACGTATGAGAGGGATTGCTGGTGGTCTAATGGCTAGGGAGTTGCCTCTGTGAACAGAAGGTCATGGGTTCAAATCCCAGGACTGCTAGAGGCACCACTGAGGTACCCTTGGGCAAGGTACTGCAACCCTGGATGCCCTGTTGGTGGCTGCCCACTGTTTTACTTGGTGAATGGGTTAAATGTGGAGAAAGAATTTCACACTGTGTGCCGTAGTGTGTTCATGTGTGACTTTAAGGGGTCACATTACTTTATTGGAAATTTGCAATGATTTTTGCCTGATCTTGTAAAAGACATTCCATATATTTTATTGAAACTTGTGTACAAATATTTTACCTTGTAGTTTTACAGTGACTGTCAGACCCCATTTCCACGTAGTTGTTAAACATGACTGAAATGTAACGTTATAAGATTCTGACCACAAGCATTGTCAATTTCAGTATGTGTCTCTAGCTGGATGACGGCCAGTTATTTTTCTATCCTACTCAAAAGAAAATCACAACTTTGCAGCAGAATGAACATTTCCTTACACCAGCAGTCGACATTTAAAAAAGAGCTGTTAAGCTAAAAGGGCTGGAAAAGTAGACTACTGAGAAACTAACAGCAACAATATCTCTAATCACTAGTCCAGCTGGTAATGTCTGTCATAAACTGTATTAATTCATAACATTTAGCAACCATTTTGTTATGACTCTAATAAAATATTTTTATGCCCAAAAAATATTAACATATATCCAAATATCCACTTCAGACACATCACTATACATGGTTTGTTATAAATATATAGATTGTATATATTGCACAATGTGTTCGCTTACATAGACTGATTTACATGATTATCACAACACAAATGTAGGACAATTCAACTTTAAATGACATGAAATTCAAAACAATTGAGAGAAAAACCATTTTTGAGGTATGAACATTAGAGCAAGATTTGCTCAGGTAACTAGCCTTAGTATTTGGAAAAGTTTAAATGTTAACTCCTCAAGCACAGCTAACATTATCAAAAGGTAAAGTCAAGAAAAAATGTAAAAATGTCCAGTGTCCTAATTTTGGTGTTTTGATGTTTCATTTTTATTTTGTACATCGTACTCTAAATAATTAATGGCTATTATTAACATTGAGCAAACATTTTACATAACACTTATTTAAAAATCTAAAAATTATTTTAATTATTTAAATTTTTTAAAGACAACTTCATCCACTTGTGTTATTAGGTCTCATTAGAAGCAGTGTGCATGTGCAACAGCAAAAGGAAATGTAACATATAATAAACATAATATGGATGAACTCTTATTCAGTCTCTTTCCATTCTTTGATATATAGTGCATCAGCAATAAATTAGAGATGCATATTAACTGTATTGTTCTTGATTTTTGTGACCATATATATTTTTTGGAAATTTAAAAAAATATTAAAATGTTAATTTTGAGAGGAACTGTAAAGCAGGAAAACAAGCTAGGTAGCTAGCTGGGACTGATGTTATGTAAAAATACCCTTATAGAAGGTAGATTAAATAAATAAAATAAATGTTTTACTGTAAAATGTTGTGTTTTAAGATGTAGGTTATGGTTTTTCACTTATACAGTTAGTACTTTGTGTAATTAATTCCAGAGCTAGGTGAACTTGACATATTTAGCATGGCATGAAATTAAACGGGTAGAATCAGCTAGATTACTATCAGGACAAATGCAAGTGTATCAACAGCTTCACGGTTATATAGAGTGACCAGACATTCTTGTTTTCATTCTGGTCTGTTTTTAATTTACAGTTAAAAACGAGGCATTTCCGGGGACAGCTCAAGCTGAGAACTGCCCACCAAAAACAGAGACTGCTCCCAGCTGGAGTTGTCCCTGGAAATGTCCTTGTTTTTAACTGTGATGGGCAAACGTCTCACATTGTGCTTGTTTTGGCCAACAGAGGGGCCTGGTGCTCACAATAACAGCTTCCTATCATTCTTCCACTAATGACCACTTTGCCTAGTTTTAGAGAAAACTGCTGTGTCAAACTCGACCAGAAACCACCAAGTGTGAAGCGAATCCATCATGCTAAAAAACAGAAAAAAATATACATTACATTTTATATTACATTCATTTAGCAGATGCTTTGATCCAAAATAACTTACAGTTGAGGAACAACACTAGAGGAGAGTTCGAAGTGCTAAATCTTTAGCTAGGGAGTAGTGTAAGGGAGATGTTAGCTTATTCAAATAAAAAAACAAGGATTCAGAATAGTGCATCAGGAGAGGAGGTGCTCTCTGAATACATGAGTCTGCAGGAGGTTCTTCGAGATAAAGAAGAATTCTGCTGCTCTGGTAGCCCTTGGCAGCTCATTTCACCAGCAGGGAACCATGAATGATGATATCTTTGGAGGAGTGAAGAGAGCAAGTAGGAAAATAAGCCTAGTGATAGGATTAAGATGCGTGCAGACCCAGACATCACTCTGTAGGCAAGAGTTAGTGACTCTAGTAATTCTAGCAGCCATGGGTTGCCAGTGTAGGTCAATTAGCAGTGGAGTGAGATGTGATCTTTAGGGTTGAAAACCAGACAAGCTGTTGCATTCTGAACCAGCTGTAAAGGTCTAATCATACAAGCTGGGAGACCCACAAGGAGGGCATTGCAGTAATTGAGGCAAGAGATAACCATAGCCTGTACCAGGAGGTGGGTGGTGTACTGTGTCAGGTAAGGCTGTTTTTTCTGATGGTGAATAAGGCAAAGCAACATGACCGAGAGACAAATGCAACGTGGTCAAAGAAGGATAGCTAGTCACCAGTAATAACACCAGGTTACTTACTACACTGGAGGGGGTGATGAGTGAAGAGACATAATGAAGGTTTGGCTGGGATAACCAGAAGTTCCATTCCAGAAAGGTACGGCTGATCCTTCATCCATGTCTGATAAACAAGCTGAGACTGTGTGGTTGTTTGGTGGGAAGGACAGGTATGATTGTGTGTAATCATCATAGCAGTGATAACAGAAGCCATGAGAGCAGATAATCAAGCCCAAGGAGCTGGTGTAAATTGCAAAGAGTTGGGGCCTCAGCACTGATCCTTGGAGCACCCCAGTGGGAAGGTGATGGCTTTATGATGTTGGTCCAACCAAGATACATTTAATAAACATCCAGAGAGGTAGGATTTGAACCATGAAAGAGCTTGGCCTGAGATGCCCATATTCAAGAGCAAGGTTAGGAGAATACTGTTGTCAGGCTGCCAACAGATCCAGCACAAAAAGGGCTGAAGACCAAATTACTTCCCTAAGGCTTCTGTCAAAGATAGCAGAGCCATTTCAATGGAGTGGAAACCCTTAAAACCTGATGGGTCTGAATCAAGGAGGTCATTCCAAGAGAGGAATTTTGAGACTTGTTTAAAAATCACTCTTTCAGTGATTTTGGATAAGAGCAGAAGCAACAAAATTGGCTGATAATTCTCAAACTGAGCAGGGTTAAGGAAAGGCTTTTTAGCAGAGGTCCTGTATTAGTTCATTATCATGTTAGTTTGTAATTTTGAGATGATTCCTGTTTTAGGGATGTGTGCTGACAGTTAGCATGGGACTAGAGCAATCAGGATCGTTGTGAATGGTCAAGGAATGATGAGATTTGAAACTAAGTTTGTCTAATGTTGGCACAGCTTGCACTACAATAAAACTAACTCTTTTACAATATAAGTTTTACATAATTGGCTTGAAGTCCAAAAACCCAAATTAAGTCATGTTTATTGAACAAGGCAAAGAAACATGCATATTAAACACATTGGAATTATGTGTTCAAATAGGAATTTACATGTCATTGAAATACATATGGTTTTGGGCCTGGATATCCTATGAGAATGTATTTAACAGTAGCAGGGTTGTAGCAGTAGCGTCGCGTGATTGGTTGTTTGGGTGTGTGTGTTAGATTACAGCTCAGTCGATCCGGAGGATCGGTGCATGGTCACCAAGCCTTTCTAGCCAGCGTGACTCGAATTTGTTTGTTTTGTGTGTAAAACTCTAACTGAATGCCTGTGTTTATCAAAAAGGATTCGGGACGCGAGCGTGAGAAGAAATTTCCAGTCTACTACCAGTGGACTCTCTGAATCAGTGGCGGCTGCTCTAAGACTTCAACGGAAGCTCTGCTTCCTCTAATATATCAGAAAATAAATGCTCGTTCAGAATCAGGTATTTATTGTAGATAGTTTGACGCAATTTTCTTGTCATACATTTCCGTGCACCACAGCGCACTACACTTCCTAAAGCCTAGCTTCACTGGAGCTCTATGGGCGCTTACAGAGGGGCGTGTCTCACTGGAGAAAAGCTGGACAGTGATTGGATAAATGTACCAAAATCGTCACTTCCCGGGAAGCTCAGCTTCTCTGGGAGTGAATGGAGAGGTGGGCGGGCCAGGACGCTGGGCTGCTGCATGATGAGAGAAGCTGTCTAAAGGGCGGAACCCCTTTTGATTGACAGCGTGTTTTAGATTCACGCTCAGTCCCAGCGCATCTGCAAGAGAAGTCGTGAGACAACCTGCTGCTTGTAATGTGTTTTTTTTGCTGGTGATATAAGCCATTTTCCATTTGTACATATAATTCTTTAAATAAAAACGTAATTACAGCGTTCTTGAGTTTGCTCCTTTTTTCATATCATTGAAGGAGCTCTTGGAAGGGGAAACCAGCCAGCTAGCAAGCTGTGCATAATATTGTTGACATTTAATAATCTTCCTTACAACGAGAGACTCAAAATTAAACAACAGGGCAGACCAGCGCCAAAGACTGATTTGGTGCAAAAATCAGGGAAAAATAACAGGTCTATTCAGCTCTGCTAGTATGACCAGGTCAACTGGCTGACTGGAGTGTTAAGTCTGCTCCCTTTAAGACTGCTCCCAGGTGGATGAAGTACGACAGGGTCACAAACCATTTTTGAAAAGGAACAGAGGCCAGAATTTATGTACAAATAACGTAATAAATTTCATGATGTAGGCCTAAAATGAGCTTCCCCTGTTTGAAAGATTAGCAGCCACCACTGCTCTGAATGTGGCAGTCGGAGAGCCTAATCGCTAAAGCCCAGCACAGAATAGGCTGGACGCTTTGTTTCTACCTGTGGCTTTGATTATGACTGTGTACCCTCTCTCTGTGTCTCTGCTCCATTGTCCAACAGGTCTTCTCACCTTAATGAGAAACTCCTAGAATCTGGAGTAGTGGTACTGGCCCCTGGTGAAAATGGGTCAGCTAAAGCTTTGTGTCAGTCGGCTCGCAAGCCGAGTCCCCTTCCCTCAGTCTAGTTCGGGTTCCCTTTGGAGTGAAGGACCTCTGGGAACACACAACCTGAGTTTTGTGTTGTGTGCAATCTGTTTTTGTTTGGAGCTCTACGAGCTCAAAAAACTGAATTCTTTCATTATACTAGATTCTAAGAACCGATTCCTGCAAGTGTGCCCATTAAAACTTTAACTGTACTTCTAATAGTAATTTAACGCAACAAAATGCATTTTACACATTTTCTTGACTTTCATTTTCTTTCAATAATGCTCAGTGCAACTTATTATCGCACTGGTTACTTTAAGATAAATCACCAGTTTTTACAGTGTAAAGTTTGTAGTGTAAATTTATAAATTAAATGAATAAGGCAAAAGTTGTAAATCACATTACCCGACATTCGGTAATGACCCCTAGTTTTGGAACCCCTGTAATAGAGGCTAGGTCTTCTAATGATCTTCTACAGATAATTTCAGATTTTTTTTTATTATTCTAAAAAAGTCAGTGACAGCATGTGTCTATTGAGGGAGAGTATATCCAATGATTTTGGAAATGCTCAGTAAAGCCATATTTGTACAAAACCTAGACTGCTTAGATGAGATCACTGCCGTCAAGAGCAATTATCATATATGAGAAGAGAAATGTCGAAATACCATTAGAGCTTCGATCGTCCACTAAAATGATCTCATTGAGCAAGTGGGCAGGAGTTCTGTTGATTATGCTGCAAATGGCTCTTTTAATCACAGACAGAGCCTCGTCCAGATATATCAAAACCACACTGACGGTTGGTAGGTTGTAAGGATATTCCTTGATTAAACACCTGAAGAGTGGAAGCAAATTTTATTTACATGTTTGAACATAAAAAAATGGTGTCAGATGTCAAACGGTTTCAGTTTACTCAAAAAGGCCATCTAACTCTGCTGTTTGACTAATGACAATTTAGAAATTTGTAGGATTCATAGATTCAGCAAGATAAGTCAGTAAAAATGCACAGACCTGTGGTCTCTTGTCTCAGGCAGATCTCTGTCCAGGGGGATCCGGTCACTGAGAAAGACATTGTATCCATATCTCTGAAACAACTCCTCCGCTTCTTGCTGCTCCTCCTCAGACAGCACAGGACGCCACTTCTTGAAGAGTTCAGAGTTTGGGAACAGGTTCTCGGCTGCTTTTTTCTCTCTGTTCAGTGTAGGATGTTTTCTGACTGCTTGTGCATTCCCCTTGTCAGTGTGGGATGACTGAACTAAGAAATTAGCACAAGATGAATTGTAATTACAATACCTTTAAAATGCATTTGCCTGATTTTCTGTATATTTGTATAGTTGTCACACTAAATCATATATTTATAGAAACGAAAACATGTGAAAAGTAAATGCTTCCTAAATCTAATAATTGGTCGTGGCTTTATCGGCAACACCTGTAACTAAAGGCTTTCTGTAATTGTGGATCAGTATTTCACAGTATGGAGTCCCAGTGCCCAAGAAACAGCTTTGCAATGCTTTCCAGACTGATAGAGTTCAATAGTCTTCTTTCAGAGTTCCCTTCTGAAATTGCTTTTGCATGCACTATAATATGCCAAGCCGCCTTCACCTTGCTGGAAAAGTTTTATTTATTTGATGTTTAATTGATCCCAAATATTAACTAAATTTTGTTAACTGATTAAGGAGCACTTTTTACTCAAGCTGTCTTTGTTTGAATATTTGAAACAATTTAATTTGACAATTATGCAAAACCAGAAAAAAATCAGTGGACAAACACTAAAGCAATTGTGGGGTCCATACACCATATGCACATACCTCAATGTGAAAATCTGCAATGGATATTAAAACAGTGGGCTCGCGGCCCCAGCACGTCAGTCAGCACTTGCTTCTCACCAATCAGGAAGGAGGTTCTCAAAGGACAGCTCCACACTGCAGCAGCACTTTTGTTGTGGACCTGCCACTCACACATGGCAGAGGGGCAGCACTGGCTGATGCAGTGTGCCTATAAAAGAGGCCCACGACAATGCCAGGGGTGTGTCTCTTGGGCTAACAGACGACAACACCACTTTCCTCCAGAGATCTTGTTCTGTTTGACTGTCCCTCAATTGGCCTCATCTTTTCACTTCAAGCCATCCCTCGCACTTCAGCCTTCCAATACCCCTGATTCCTTTATGGTCCCAAGTTTTCCCTCTTGTTCACTGACTGTAAAATAAACACTTGCCTGAACCAGAGTTTCTGTGTCCGAGTTCTGGTGGAGAATGCAGACATCCAGCACAATGATGCATGATGCAACATCTTCTGCAGACTTGTGTGCAGCAGGCCCAATTCACCCAGGAGCTGCTCAGTATATGCCAGTTGGTCCCCACAATACAACCCCCCTGCTTCATCCCCGCAAAAAAGAGCAAATTTCCAAAACTCACTCAGTCCAAAAGTTTTGTTTTTTTTTCAGAAAATCACGTTTTACTTGTTTTACCTGTTGGAAAGCAATTCTTACAGGAAATAAATTTTTTAATTGAAATTTTACAGTTACTTGTCTTTTTACAATACCTGTTTCTAAAGTGCAACTCCTGCACATTTTAGTTGGGCACATTTGTTTAAAAAATATAATGAAAACCATTTTTAAGTAAATCGATATTCTCAGTGTCAGAAAATTATGTACACGTTTAATATTTATATCCTACTACATGACACAGCATAGAGTCAATGATTGTTTATGATCTACCGCCTGAGAGACCTGGGTAAGTAAGTACCACTCGCGACTGTGCAAGTGGACTGAGTGAGTTTTGGAAATTCATCTAATCTTGTACCATGTATTATGCAAGGACAGAGTGAGTTTTGGTCGGTTATCCTATTGTACATGAAGAGGTAATGTAAAAATATGCCAATAGTAGTGTTACCTTAAAAATCACAAAAAATGGACTGAGTGAGTTTTGGAAATTTGCTCTTCAATTGTTCACTCTGCTGACCCACAATTGCCCTGCCATGTACAGCTCTAACCACATCATAAAATTCACTGATGGCTCAGAAGCTGGCTTTTTGATGCAGTGAGAACAATCTGTCTTTGCACATCACTTTTTTAATAATGCACATCCAGATACATGCACAAAACACATCCATGCAACATTTGTACATGAATACTTTCTCAGTTACTGTGTTTTCACAGATTGACCGTATATCTATATTGAACTGCTGCTGATCATTTGCATGTATATTTGCACGTATAAAGCACACAATTACATTTAAGTATTGTTTATTCTCCACTTGACTGCTGATGCAATATTTCCACAGATCTTTGTGCGAATTGACTACCACTGACTTTGTTTGAGAGATGCAGGAAAAAAGTCACACCCATCATAAAAGAGCACATGAAGGAGGCACAGAGAAAACAACAATAAAAATTACAACTGCCTCACACAGGCCAGGAAATTCCAGCCAGGTGATTGTGCTCTCCTCCTTGTCCCTGGAGTGGGCCTGGTGAAATACCATCTGCAGCAGCCCAGTAAACGACATGAGAAATTAGACCATATAAACTTAATGAAATATTAGACTAAACCAGAACAATCTCTTTTAGTCTCTCCTGAGCCCCTATCAGGTGTGAACAAGCCGATGCAGGTACACATAGTGGAAGATTTAACCACAGCTCAATGACAGGAGCTGAGGGACTTGGGGGAACAGTTCAAGTACATTTCCTCTAATGAACTCGGGTGGACCCATCTCATCCAGCATGACAATTCTTCTCTAAAAGTCACATGCTGCATGATTGTATCATTGAAGAGTCCACGAGTCCCTGGTCCAGCCCTAAAGTTGTAGTCCCAAAACTGACGGCAGCCTTAGTAATGACTTTCGGAAAGTGAATCAATATCCAAATTTGACGGTTATCCACTGCCTCGGATGGACAACCTTATAGAGAGTTTAGGTGGAGCTCAATTTATTTCTGCCCTGGACCTAATGCATCTAACCAAAGGCTAAAGCACAACCTAAGAATGCATTCAGTACCGCCACAGGCAACTGGTATTACTCGGTTCTTCCATTTGGCCCTCATGGATCTCTGGCCATGTTCCAACACCTGACGCAGCTGCAAACTGATGTATGTATTCACTCTGTGAGTCCATCAGGCCCGTAAAATTTCGGCAAATCCTCAGAAATGTCACCTGGGCCTAACAGAAGAACTGTAGCTGGGGTATCACATAGGATGTGAACTGTTATAACCTCAGGAAAAGAAAATTAGTCAAAACGTACCCTCACCCCTCAACAGAACAACAGATACATGCCTTCCTGGGTTTCTTGGGTTACTATAGATTTGTGCCCAGCTTATCCTCTGTAGCCCAGCCTTTCAGATCTCATGAAAAAGGAGAGCCCGGAAAGGTACAGTGGTCAGGAAACCCTCATGTGCCCCTGATTCCCAAGTCCCAAGTCTTGCACTCTTGTTCTCTGTGACTGTATAATAAACACTTTCTCTCTTTTTTCACCTGATCCCCAGCTTCTGTGTCTGTATTTATGTCTGAGCCTGAACGCCAGGGGATGCTACAATATGAAATCAAATTAACTGAGCAAAAGGGCTAAGCACACCACACATACAAAACTATATTGAACTTACAGGGTATTACAAGGTGGATATTTGGACTTTCACTGTTAAGCGAACACTATTACTGTAATATAAACGTTAATGCCTGCTCACTGTGACCAAATATAGCACCCAAATGCAAATATTACACTCTCAAAAAAATACAAGCAACTTTACAAATGCTGTCACTGGGGTGGTGCCCTTAACAGTGGTAAATAACTTTAGTTAGGTAACATAACTGTGCCATATTTTGTTGCTCTTTAAGCACACTGCTGTCTCACACTGACTCCATTCACCCTGTTTTGATTCGAGATATTTTTTGTGTTTTAAACAGTTTAGTTATGATTGGAAAGTGAATACAGCGTATATATAACCCCTAAGAATAGTGTACAGTGTATAGTGGACATTTTAATCTTAAATTCAACTATTTTGTACCTTTGAGGGTACATTTATATTATTTTTACCTTGGGGGACTAAAAGTAGAATTTTTCTGGCAGTGTACAGAATCCATCACACATCAACAAAGAATCAAATTATTTTCAGAGGGACTCAAAGAACACAGACATAGCAAGGCTACAATCTGTCCTTAACCAGATACTTTTGAAACAAATATAAATTAGCCAATTTTTAGAGCATCATTATTCAAGTGCAACAAATACATTCCGTTTAAACCATGTATTTATGTAATCCTCCAAATTTTTAAAACTCAATTTACTCTCAATTAACAATTAACTTTTACTCTCAATTAACACTTAAAAATGGAACACTGAGCACTGGAATTAATTTCACTGAAGGGCATTTTTGAATCATTAGTTTTCAGAAAAAATGTCACTCACCTATTTCCTGTATACGCGTCTCTAGTCCCTCCAGTCTGTGCAGGATGTCCTGGCTGAGTACAGAAAGCTTGTGTTGGGCTTGATGCAGATGCTCTTCACGGGTCCGTGTCTCCTTTATAACCGAGACTACAAACAGAATGATCACTGTGACAGCCAGGGTCAAAACTGGACCCCGCAGCCGCATGACTGTGACAAACTGAAGGCCTTCTTTTTCCCAAGTCCAAAGCAGTTGGAATGGTCTTTGTGTATAATTTGCCTGTTCAAACACAAAGAAACTATTTGACTAATAACAGAAAATGTCCTGCTGTATTGCGATGTCCTGAGTTAATGTGACCATCTGTTAGGTTAAAAAGAGCAGGTTTTAAAAAAATCAACTGATTTTGTTTTATACTTACCAATGTACCAAATGGTACCAAAACAACTATACATAAATAATAAAAAAAAAAAAGAAATACAGATTTGTACCAGACAAAAAGGGAAAAGTGTGCATATAAGTTTGTATTCCAGCAGTATATCAAACATTTGTATTAAAAAAAAAACTAATATTTTTAAATGAAATTAACTGCTGATCCTTAGCTCTCAAGTGTCTTTAATACCAGGAGTTGGCACAATTCCCTTTTCTGCAGTAGAGCACTTAAACGTAACAGAAAAACCAGGACACTGTATCCTGCTGCGTTTGTGTACTTTGGGTGAGGTTATGATAAATAACATTGGACTCTTGTGTTTACATGAGCACACAGTACTTTGGCAAACACTGAGAAATTAAAGAAGACTAAAAAATCTGCTGGAATATCATTCAGTAGACACAGCAGCATTAACAATACATAAACACAAAAAAAATAAACCATGTTCATCTTCTTTACATCATTTACAACTTTTGCATATATTTTAGCAGAAATTACACACAACCCAGGCTTTTTGCATACAAAAAAATTGAGTTTTACAGAAACACAAACTTTGAATTCATTCACATCACTTCTGCATAAATAATAATAGTTACAAGACATAACACAAACATGACTGTCATGGTGTGTGCTGCGTGGAACCACACGAGACCTTGATGCTGCAGTTGATACTTGTTTAATTAGATTTGAACACACATAAAAATGCGAACATAAGCTGGGCTCAGGGGACCTTCTCCCTGAGTCCTCAAACGAACTCAAAATAGTTGCTCGGAAGTCGAACCCTCCTTCACTCTCGAGCAGTCCTTTACAGTTTAACTCAACCTCCCGACCAGTGCTCTCCTTCTCTGTCCAGGGGGAGGTTGCCGCTGCTTCCTTT
>JBBIGA010003581.1:0-15749 GCA_037576975.1 Alestes dentex | reverse complement strand
CACACACACACACACACACACCACATGCATAAGATCTGTCACTCCACATAAGATCTGTCACAATAATAAAAATTATTCACCCTTTAAATTTGTCTTTTTCATTCACTTTGCGCAGCTATTTAAGTTTAAGCCTAAAGTGGCCAAACTAGCTACATCCCTTAACTGTTGTTATCAACAACTTTAAAGTAAAGTAAACAAACATCACTCACCTCCTAAATGAATTATACCAGATGTTAAAACTGTTGCTGTTTTTGTAAGATCCATGATGCTTGTAAATAAATGCATTTTCTGTTGTTTGCCTCAACCCTGTGAATGAAAACATTCCCATTCCCATTCTGTTTATGATTATGGAAAATAATTACAATCAAATACTCAAATACTTGTGATTATTAAATAATTGTGACAGGCCTAGTTGGAGGTGAGCTCAGAAATCAGATATTGTAGAGGACTGGAAGGCCATAACAACAACAACAACAACAAAAATCTAGGCGAAGGGGTAAAATTAATTGGGGTAAAACAATATTCAATCCCAGACAAGGTGAACAGAATGAATGTTAATTCCATCAGTATATGTACTTTTAAGTGTGAAAATGAGCATGGTGACTGCATATAAAACTATAAACAGTGCCATAATCTGAAATAAAATGAGAACCCACTGCATTGTACGAACAACCTTGTTTATCTCTGAATTGTTCTTGCTTTTGTCTTGCTGATCCACTTTTACACTTTCTTTTCCCACCACTTTGAGATCTCTCCTCAACGGGTTAATTAAATCATGTGCTGCCATGTGCATGACACAAGCAGCCCTGTGGGCACAGGAGGTTCAGCTGGGTAGTACAGGGACATTCAGCAGTATTTATAAATACGCTCTTCAAAGGAAAAGCTCCAGGTAGAATACCGTTCTTTGGTTTCAACTGAATAGTCTATTACACAAATTTTGTATAGAAGCTTGAAGAAATAGGTCCAACAGCCAAGATCTAAAGGGTTCTATAAATGCTAAGCAAATGCATGCATACCTCACTTCCAGCTGCACTGAAGGGATTTATAACATTTTTTGCTATTTAAAATTATGAATAGTAAATGTGCATTTCTAATATTTGTTTATATTTAATATAACATGATCCAATGATTTATGGTTTATCGCTGACCTCACACAAAAGACATGTTCAATTCTGTGACATTCCAGGGAACTTGGATAGACACCTTCATTTATGATTGCCTAGTGGGGCGTAAAATACAAATGGGGTTGACTGTGGTCCGTGGGATGGGGTCTAGGGGGTCCAAGACCTCTTGACTGACACTTGAGACCACATAAAAGTGACAAAAGCAACATTTTCTGCCAAATCTTTAAATAATTGTCATTTGCAATTGTTATAATGCCACAGTATTTACAACCAAGGGCATGAGGCAAAAGGGCAGAGTTAATGGCAGCAAAACTGCAGTGGCAATGATGAAAATGGGTTGAATTTCATTTGCGTTTCAACTGAAATTGTTCAAGCTCATTTCAGGGAACTTGAGCGAAAATATCGATGTTATTTAGAAGAAGCCGAGCCATGGCCTCTGTGGTCCATTGTTTTTCAGGTAAGATAATATATACTGTTTAATCTAGCCCGTGTTTGCTGTGACTGAATTGTGATGGACCTGCTGTGCATTCAGAGAAAAACTGGACAGCGACATACAAGTGTGTGTGCGTTGAATGTGTGTGTGTGTTGGTTTAGGCAAGTCTGTTCTGTGGATTCAGCAGTACTGGAGCACTAGGTGGGAGGCACAATTGCCAGCAGCTATTTTGCTCACTGATTAGCAGGTATACTAAATTTTAAGATGAGACAATCCTTCCCTGCAGTCATCACCCATCTTTCCTAGGTTCAACCTTATGGCCACACTTCACTTTCCATGGATTATGTTCTCCTGACATTCTGCAACCCTACCACATCACAACTTGATTCAGTTCCATCACCCACACGTCTACTATACACTCAGAACTTCTTACTCACATCACTCACATAATAAACAGCTCCATGGAAACAGACCATATCCCCACGGCCAAATCTGCTGTTGTCAATCCTAAAAAAGACCACGCTCAGTATCACTGATGTGAACAACTACAGACCAGTATCTACTCTCTCCTTCCTCTGGAGCATGCTATATGACCAACTCAGCCTATTTCTATCACAAAACAGACTTCATGACTCAAACCAGTCTGGATTCAAAACATCACATTCTATAAAATCTAGACCTTTAGCTGTCACCGAGGAGCTTCATGCAGCCAAAACAGCTAAACTGTCTCTAGTTCTAATTTTTCTTGTTCTCTCTGCAGCTTTTGATACTGTCACCCATCAGATCCCCCTGGTTTCACTAACCAAACTCAGAACCCCTGGTCCTGCTTGGCAATGGCTTCTGTCCAAGGTTGAGGGTTGCAGTTACTAAACATCATGGAAAGGATCTATGTCTACTTCACAAAGGTAGGTACCATTGGTGTTCCCCAAGGTTCAGTGCTTGGCCCTGTCTCTTCATTGTACACGTGCTCTCTTGGTGATATTATAGCTTCACATGGATTCTCCTACCACTGGTATGCTGATGATACCCTACTCCTCATCTCCTTTCCTCCTGGTGTCTTTCAGATCTCAGCCCAAATCTCTGCATGTATGAATGACATTTCCTCCAGCATGACAACTAAAGCCCAGCACAACAGAACTCCTGTGCACGCCCAAGACCTGACCTGGTCATCACTTTTGGAAATGCTGTTATCACTCCCATATCAAAAGCACAAAATCTATGGTTCTCTCAGATGAAGAGCTCTCATTTTCATCTCACTTTAACAGTTTCTCCCAAACTTCTTTCTAACAAAAGGAGAATTCATCTATTTCTCATCGCTGACACCACTCAGATGCTTGTTCAGTCATTTCTCGTTTCAAGACTGGATTACTGTAATTCACTGCTGGCTGGCCTTCCTCTGAAGACCACAAGACCTCTACAGATGAATCAGAATGCAGCAACACATCTGGTCTTCAATACACCAAAATTCTCACACACTACTCCACTACTGCAATAACCCTTCACTGGCCCCCTGTGGCTGTTCACATTAGATTTAAAACTTTAGTGCTCACCTACAAAGCCAAAAGTGGTCCAGCTTTGTCTTACATATCAGCACTGATCAAACCACAGGTCAAAAGTTGAAGAGGTACACCAAAACTTTGCTCAGAGTTGGCTGCAAAGTGGTAGAACAAACTTCCCCATCAGAGCTGCTGTGACCCTTGCTATCTTCAGGTGGAGACTGAAGACCCACCTCTTCACTGAGCACTTAGGATAACAACAACATGTTCATGTCTAATCTTACTTAACTAAACGTCTGTCTTTGTAATCTGATTGGGCTCTGGCAGGTGACTAACTTCATCTCTGGTAGAATCTTAGTCTTCTAGCTGCTCTTAATTTTAAGTCTTGGCTTACTAGTATGAGGGGCATGTTTTCTCATGGACTAGAAAGCACAGATGGCTGTTGCTCCAGATAAGAGCATCTGCCAAATGCTGTAAAAGTAAATGTTTACTATCTACCATTTTTAACAGGTACCTTTTGGCCAAAACAGATAAAACAATCTAACAAATGAGCAACCCCCAGGGGGCATATCCTCCCAGTTTGAGAGCCACTGAATTACTATGTTACCCCTTAAATTAGAAGGGATCTCAATATGTAGCAGTTCAATCACAGTGCAGTATATTCTCTGTATTGTTCAGCCCAAAGTGTAATATTCTTCTACGGCACTATTTCTACACACTGCCTCTAAAGCACCACTGACCGAGCATAAAAACCTTTAAAAATAAACAAAATTAGAAGTGCACACAGCAAATTTTATGGGGGTAAACTGTCTTACCAATATCATTCAACCCCACCCTGCACCACTCTTATTTGACTAGATTAAGCTCTCCTGTGCTAATAAGGTGAGCTCATTAGCAAAACAAACATTTAACCGGTTTAGAACAAATTCCTGGAAGGTCATATAATTAAGTGTTTGGGGTTTCTCTAGCTCTGATTCCACTCTCATAGGCTAATTACCAGCCTTTCATGCATCTTGAATTAAGTGAGTTTTGAAAAGGGAGACCAGACTACTCTGCTTCTCATGTCTCAATATTCTCTACTGTTCCACTGGCTCAAAACCTTATTTAAAAATGACAAGATAATCATTTATTTCAGTTTTTCATTCCAAACTACAGGACTCACCAAATATTAAACACTAAGTTGAGTTCAGATATCACTGTTTCCCATTAACACCCATCCCAGCCAGATCATATATGTATTATGGACACCGACCTTATCTGCCCTCATTGCCCAATTTATTCGCTCCTCTCTCCCTATAAGCAGACTTCAGGGAGGCCCAGGCCAATGATCAAGGGGTTAAGGGGCCTAACAAATGATGCAGAGAAACTGCAGTATGATACAGTCTACACCAATAGTGCACCAGCATGGGACTTGGATTTGATGAGATGGAAAATCATTGTAGATACATGGTAGATTAACCTAAGTGTCACATCTCTGTATTTACTTTATGCCTTACTAGGGATTCTTGTGAATGCGTATGGGCCTGAACTTTGCACATAGATCTTATAATCACAGTCTAGCACTATGTAGCATACAGATGAGACTGATAGAAAGGAAAGATGCTTTAGTGTTTGGTCATAAACTCAGATTAGTGATTATTCCAGTCGATCTGGATTCAGTATGGGCATTTGAACCTAGAATTATTTGAAATTTGAAGTACTGCTATCGTTTATATATCCGCAGGTCTGTACCAGAAGAATAAAGATCCATTCTGGACACAAAAAAATCTATAAAACTCACGCTCTCGCTGTCTCATCCTTGGACAAAACTCTATTCTCCAGAAGCCTATAGAAACCAAATACGCATAAGAACTAAAAACTCAAAACCATGATGTGCTCCAGAAGCTAATAAATCTCAACAAAAAAAAGATGTTTGTCGCGATCACCACCAGAATCATCCATGTTGGCATCATCTAAAGTTAAACTTTCTGTAAATTATCCCCTATATCAAGCTTATTTATTCATTATAACAAGTCTTTATTATTGTTCTGCCAATGCCAAAAATACAGTGTTCAGCAACTGAGACTGTATCGTAAGATATGAGCATGTCATTAGACACTGCAAGGGCTGTAAGCCCATGGATGTAATGAAGTGTATATTAAATTAGCTTCACCCATGTTTAAAAAGTGGTAGATGGTTAACATCATTAAAAGTGATTTAATGTGCCAACAAATCACAATTCACAGACATTCATCACCCACTGGCTCTTGCATGAGAAGGTCAGCGATTGCTGCCTAAACAGCTTGCAGAAACTGCCATTGGACTTGTGCTAAAAGTTGATGATGGCAGTTGCCACAATACTGCTGGAGTAAATGATGTGGGAAGAACCGGCAGGTTTTCTCAGAAAGAGATGAGCTATAGGATTTGCATTTGAGCTAAACGGTTTTACTCTGGACATTAAAAGAACCACAGACTAGAGGTATTTGCAGGCAGGATTTAGAGGGGGCTTGCCCTTATTAGCATTAGCGTATTAGATTTTGGCTCAATCTAGCACCATATTATGTGTTATGAGATCATGTCTATCCTTGCAAGACAACTATGCACATCCGTAGCGCTTGATGGTGTCAATACTTTACATGAGCATTGTGCAGTCTTCTTAGCTGGATCAATGGCAATGAAGGCCAGAAATCTTGGTGAAATAATGGGCTCTGATTTGCCTTTTAGTCCATATGTAATTAACATTTAAACTTTCATTCTGTTATCTAAGGCATACAGCAAGGGTGTGACCTAATCTCCTGTTACAAAATTGATTACATAGTTGTCAAGACAAATCACGTAGGTGTTTATTGTTATTTCAAGCGTCTACACAGTACACAGTTAAACAAACCAAGTGCAAGCAGGACAGGACTTCACAGCGATTTTTTTTGGAAAACACAAGAGCAAACAATACAGTAGTATCATATATTAGCCAGCTTGTGGCAAATGAGTTGGAAGGCTGTGGGTTTGAATCCCAGGGTGGCCACCGCTGCCCACCGCTTAGCTCGGGTGAATGGATTAAATGCAGAGCACAGTTTACACTGTTCACCCTGTGTGCTGTGTTATGTGTTTACGGATGAATAAAACGGCCATTTTCCTTTTTTAAAAAAAATAATATTACAGTATCAGACTAGATCATATTCAAGTTATAGCATAACTGGTAGCCTGTATCCTTTTGAACTGACTATAACATTCTAAAATTTAATTTCACTTGTTTATTTGAATGACTTTCATTTCTCAATGCATATAATGCAACAACATAGCAACACTGACAGTTCTCCCTCTGCATTGTGCTTGACCATACTATCATTTTAAAATGGGACATATCATGCATATCTTTACTGAACACAGAGAGTCAGACACAGCCGTGATTTACTCACACTTCTTCATTTGATCCACACCGCTAGCATAATTTTAATTTCTGCTACTGTGTTATGTTAGCATCAGTTTAAATGTGGTACACTTAAGCATTTCTTTTTCTGCTGCTGAAACATGCAGTTGAATATATTCAGTTGAATATATTCAGTTAATATTTTTTATCTGTATGTTGGAGTTTAAGAAAGACCTTTTCAGTAAAGTTTATACTAAAACCCTGTTCTGTCGGAGCCGAATTAGTCTGTTAGCCTGTTAGCAGGTCAGCCTGCTTCAATGCCATATCGGTCATAACATGAATAAATAAAGTGCAACTGTGCAATCATATAACTGAAGTGAGACAACATACAGCATTAGCTCTCTGTTTTAAAGCTTCCCTCAAGTCAATCTGGATATATGATGCTATTTCTGATAAGAGAGCCTAGGGAACAATCTTGATCTGAGGCTCCCCAGTTTTTACGGTGCATTGTGAGAATCTTCAGGTAACAAAACTGTGTTTACTTGCATTAGTGTTGTTGTGGTAATTTTATTGATTATTATTATTATTATTTTATATATTGCTGCTATTTTTGTTTGCTGCATCTTATTGTTGGATGAATTTACTACAGCTTTACTACAGCTTTACTACAGCTTTACTACAGCGTAGCCTCTAGCTCATTGAGACTCTTTTTGTGAAGCAGCACCAAGTTCTGAATAAAGTTGTGAATGCAAAAATCTAGCAATTAGCTAGTCAATATCTTGTGAAAATTCATCTATAGGGGGTGCTGCAACTGACACATTTCAGACGATGCAGCCCTAAACAGAACATCACCACTATGTTGGAAGAATGCAATCTTAATAGCACAAAAATAATACATCTGCTTTTACTTCAAGTGCAAGAAGAGAAAAGACATGCCCGCAGTGCTGTCGCCTTCCAGGTATAGAGTTGCCTAGGAACATAATAACCCTAATAGCCAGAGGTGAGTGTCAGGGGTAACAAGTGCTAAGCCAAAGAAGAGGTGGAGAGAATTAATGTTATGCCACTTATATATGCTATACTAGGTGTAAAGAATGACAGTGAGATTATATGCCAGCTATGGTCTTGGGGGATCACAGGAGAGTTAATTGTGTCCCTTGACTTCTGACAAGCTTACTTCAGTTCATAGAGGTGTTTGATAATTATCTAATGACTTTAACAAAGTGCAGTAGGTAGAACTACTTTTATATGGGTAAGCTTGTAAATAGTGGGTAGGCCATCTTGGTAGATTCAGTTTGCATCATGTCTGCATTGTCACCAGGCCATTTCCTATTCCTGACATCTATTCCAGTGCCCAGTGTTGATACAAAACAATAGCAAGACTGTGTAGACATCAATCAGAATGCTGAATTCACATAATCCCATCCAGCACTGCAACACCCTTCACTATAAAACATTTATAAAGTTCACCATGGGTACAGTGAAGACATCATAACTGAGTTCAAACCAGACAGCTGAGATGTATAAAGATGAGGAAAAGCAACACAGCAAATGTGGAAGCCTAAACCATCAATGCAGGTAAAGTATACTGTTGAACAGGCATGAAAAATGTTAATGGACCATTTATGTCCTAATTTTCATGATGCAAAGTATTGAAGTTGACTACATTACATTAATAAAATGACTAGGTACCTAATTTGCAGGCGCGTTTTGTGACCATAGCCGAAGCTACAGATTCAGACGCTGGAGTATTTCCAACACGATGAAGCAAAGAACTTGTGAGAAGATCTTCCACTGAAAAACACGTTCTGCATTGATCAAAACCTAGAGGACACTGAGTGGATCCAGAATGAATGCAGTTTTTAGTGGAGAATTGTGATTTATGAATAATTTGTTGCCCAAATGCACATAACAGCATAAAATATATTAAAAGCAGCATAAGCAACCATTGCTAACCAGTGACCGGAGGGATGTGAAAATAAGGCAAAGCTTGTCAGAGAGTGTACTGATTTTATTTGGCCAAACTGCAAGGACAGCAATCATATTCTTTTCTTGCCTGACTGGGTAGGCTTGTGATTAGCCTGGGTAGACCTGGGCCTATCCATGTCTACAGCCCAGGTTCAACCTGCTCATTCACTACATTCTGGGGTCTGATACATTAATATTAGAAGAATTCTCTGATTCAAGTTTGACATTATGTTATGTCCTGATGGTTTAAACCACATCTTAGCTATTAAACATGGATTAGGCTTTCTGTTCATGAAACTTCAATTGCAGAGCTGAAAGCCATTATTTATTTGGTAGAGGCAATGGACCCATGCAGTGAATGGGAATATTCAGGATAAAATCTAATCCCATCTGTGGAAATACTGAGTAAGTGTTGCAGGTTTTTGATCTATTAGATCTACTGTGTGCACAGGTTTGGGTGAGCTTTGGCCAGAAATACTAAACACTACACAATTGATATGTCATAATGACAAATAATCAACAATAACACTCATAAGCTAAGGCAAAATAACTAAGGCAAATTCACAGCTCCTATTTGTGGTAAAATACACTGATCTTGGCCCAGTATAGTTCACATGATAGAAGACAACTGGCTGGAATAATACAGTACATAACAGTTCAAAAACATATTTCCATTTCCATGTCAAAACTTCGTAATTATGTTTTGTTCATTATTTGTTGAATTTGAAAATGCCAGCTGTCGCATTTTTTTTCCTTCTCTTAAAGGTACCCTAAACATCTCTCTAAGATATTGCTCACCAACCCTGGTCCAGGAGATGTACATTATAGCAGAATATTTTGCTCAACCAAAATCTACCACACTTGTTACTGCTAATTTCAGAAAACGTCCTTCATTGGCTAATCAAGTGTCAGGCAAGGGCAGGTTGTTAGATGCATGTTGGAACTAAACTCTACAGGAAAATAGATTTCTAGGTGGAGGGTCGGTCAACACTTATACTGAAGATGTAATAAATACCCACACCCATCTCAAGACAACCTGTGCTGTCTCCAAGCAAAATTTAAGCAAGAAAAGTTGGTGACTACTATAACTGCAATTAGAAACACTCGGGAATTGCATGTAAGGAAGTGGGGGCTGAATCACTTCATTACATGCAATATCTTATGTGCAATAGCCTTACATGTCCATGTCACCGCTTATTTAAGCAGTTTCCTCTGGGATTAGTAAAGTTTTCTGATCCTGATTCTGAATTATGTAGAGTCAGCGTTATGAGCATTGCAGTGCAACAGTAAGAGCACTGGATGAAGATGTTTGTGGGGGAGTCTTTATAAGTGTAATATTTAGCAACCCTATTTAGCCACTGTCACTCCAGTGGTCCTCTCATGTGAAAACACATGCATGCACACACACTTGCTTTGTCATTCTCCTGTTTCTCTCTCTCTCTCCCTATAGATGTAGTATTAAAAAGAAAATGCATTACACCTAAACAGCAGACAGTTCTCTGAGCAGTGGTACTGCGTGCTCTGGTTCCATGGAACAGTCCCTTTAAAATAAAAAAGAAGGCAAAACCCTGCACCACAAATTAACCCTAATGACAAGCAATTTCCAAATCTATGGCTATAATCATACACAATCAAGTGTAATCTAATCAAGTATGGCACATTCTGGTCTCTAAGCAGGCTAACTGAATGACTACAACAATGGCCATGTGTGCTTGCATTGCATTATTCATGAGCTGCCTTCCATTTCACAGCAAACAGGTTGGCAATGAAAGAAATCAGTGAATTAGTGCGACCATATACACATTCCATTTCACTTGGAAGTCCCGCACAGACCAGCCTCCATGAATGTGGCAAAAAGTAGCCCAGCAGGAACAGGCCTGCTAAAACTTTCCATTTTGCATCTGACTGTGGCCCTCTATAGCCTCCCTTGCTGTGCAGTTGGCAGCAGCTAGTCAGCACTCTCTGCTCCCCTGCCGCTACACTAGCTAGGGCTGCTCCAGCTAATGTCATTTGTGCCCGAGAGAGGAAATGAGCACCTGACAGACAATTGAGTAGGCCGACAAAAATGCAAACATACATTTCTTTTGCCACAACTGACTGTGTTTTATTTTTCAATGTCAGGTCTGTCACTCTTGTCTCTTGTCAAATAATTATGCTTTACTTGATTATAGGTAAAAAAAAAGAGGCAAAAGTAGGTCATTCTGATGAGACAGCAATACATGTCTACACATTATAATCATAAGATTGACTACTGCAAAGCAAATATTGTTTGGGTGATCCACCATTTTCAGCACATGAAAATGGCATAATAGTGTGTGATACACTGGTGACTCAGGCACAACAGTGTTGCAAGGATTCTTACAAACTTCAGTATCACTGCAATCCTAAAAACTGGGGGTCTAAAGTGGGTAGATGATGACTGCCTACACAAACCGTCTATGCAAGATGATCTTTAATCTCTAACTGTTCACCTACAAGTGGGACTGATAAATTGTGCATTGACAGATGGGCTACAGTCAGTAGCTGTAAACCTACATCTAGATGGTAAATGGTAGGTCAAGAACAATTTAGGTGTACCTATAAACGTCTATATTTATGGGAAAAATATACATTTGTGTTACGGCTAGTCTTTTATTTGGAAATAAGTGGATGTTTGTGTCTTGTGTTACTGTGTCACCTGTTCTGAGTATTAGCTAAAGTGATTGGGCCTTTTGATTGGTTTTTGTCTGAGAGTGTTTGGTATTTCTTTGAGTTTGAGCTTTGTTTGCGGATCAACCCTCACACTACCCTGATGTTTCCTGCACGTGACCCTATCCTTATGTATGTACTGTGTGGTGTTTTTCAGTTAGGCCCTTGTGCCATTTGGTAGTGTTTGTAGAGTCTGTGTCTTTATATTAAAACCATCAAAAAGAACCTGCACACGTGCCTCGCCTCACTCTGCCCGAGCACATCCGACGTGACAATTTGTTCCAAAGTACTGTTTGAACTGCACTAGCCATGCATAATCATAACACTGTGTGATAAATAAGTCAAAAAATCTACTCAATACCAAATAACTGGCAAAAGCAATTCTACCGGAAAGACTGGCTCAGTTTTTCTATTATTTACAAGAGAACACTCCACTGTATCCAGAAATATCTTGAAAGGAAAAGCTCCTCTGTGTGCCTTTAATTACTTTTCTTTTTCTTCTCCTTTCTTGTTTGCTCCTCTTGCAGTAGCAGACAGCTCGTATTGGCAGGAAACAAAGACAGTCACCATTGGTTAATTGACTTCGGGCCTTGCATTCCCATTAAGTTGTCAACACAGTCAAAATGCCCACTTTCATGTCCACATCTCCACAATAATCAATAATCCAGGGCGAAGAGCCATTCTTTGGCACAGCACTGCCAAGCACAGAATTAATTAGATTTAGCCTGCTAGTCAGGCGATGCAGGCCACCACATAGTAACAAACCCATTAAACCACCCTACTGTTTTCACGTCATTGCCCTTAAGCTTGAGGAGCATAATGTAATTCTTTATTGAAGAGATAGCTGTCTGTAGTGATTGGCCTAAAGATGGCAAAGGGTTTTGCTGTGGTGTCTCTGATGTTGCGTACTGAAGACATTTTTAATGGGATGTTCTATCTGTGCTCCACCCATAAATGGTTCCCTTTTTTTGCAATAAAATGTTGGCAAAAAAAAAGTGTAAAGTGAAGACTTAACAATTCTAGTACCATATTGGACTATATATCAAAGCCAGGCCAGTTGAAATAAGAATTGGCAACTACATAAAATTATATGACACAAAAACTATGATCCATCCAGTATGAAAAGGGTATTTTTTTGCACCCATACAGTAAAGATATTTTATGCAATTTATTTTGTAATTCTCAAAAGGTTGCCCTACCTCACAACAGTTGCTATACATTTGTTGGCAGTGCATGGTCAGGTTATTAGTGTGATTTAGAGACTGTTCCAGAGATGCCAAATGTTATATACGGAGTAAGGTAGGATGGAATTGCTGTAGTACAAAAAGGCCCACAAATTCCAGAAAGCTTCATTGTCAACTGTTTACAATCAGTTCAAAAGTTTCATGCAAAAATGTTTGGGTGCTGCCATTGAGGGAGTTATTAGGCAGAGTCATGGCTGTCCTGCATGGTAATTTAACCTAGCTTTACTGTGCAAAATGAAGATGTCATTTTGATTAAGTTCCACAGTCCAATTGCTGTGGACTGCAGAAGTGAATTACCTCTAAAAGAGCATTATTCTCAGTGATGGCTTTACTACTACAGTACTATTCTTTTCGTTTGATATCTAACCCTAACCCTAAACCACCAGAAAATCATCCAATATGATTTTTTTTTTCTCTGTGGTTACTAGGTAGAGACAACTAAGCAAGCTCACCGACTGGTTCATCGGAAGGCCTGTCAGATTAACCACCAACAGAATCAAAAAGTGACAGTGGAATCAGCCTTCTTGCAGTCCTGGATACATCACTGGCTGTGAATACAAATAGCAGTTTCACCAGAGGATTTCTGACGGATGGTATGCAGCTCTATTCCAGGGCTTTTTACTGACAGAGTATCTTCAGCAACGATACATACAAAGTAATATATATGTTACAAACTTCAAATAAAACATGGAATGCCTGTGTTTAATTTAGATCAGCAAAAATATGTTCATTTGCAATCCCATAAACAGAAATTAACAAATGTTTCACATTTTGACTGTGTTTTGATATTTATGGTGCTTTAAAAATGTATGCAGTTCATTTTAACAGCTAAGAACATGCATGCTCAATGTGTCGATTATATACAACACCTTCTGCGAGGTTCATTCCTGGCTCTTAACTCACTTCACCTCTTTTCCACATTTTACCCATTATACTGTCCTCTCTAACACTTTTCATATACTTCTCATTCCGTTTTCTTTCTTCCTGTCGTCCAGAATTGCTCCTTTGCTGCTCTCAGACACATCTACTCCATCCCCAGCCCTAATGGCTTTCTATTTTTTCACTGTCATGTCATACTCTTCTCCTTCACTCTTTTCCCTTTCTTGTCCTTTTTTCTTATGTAATTCTTTGGCATGCCTGTCCTCACCTTAGGTGTTAGATTCAAGGCATTGTTGGTGCTCTGCCTGACAAAGAAGCTAACTGGCCTTTGCTGCCACTGACAGACTGTCAAAGAGAAAAAAGGAGAGAGCAGGGAAAAGAGGGGGCAAGGTGGCTGCATAAAGGACATCTCAGTGAGGAGAGAATGGCTCAGTTCATTCTGGCTCAGATGTCCTTTTATTAGAGAGGTATAAAAGAGGCAATCAACATTAAACTCTTATAAAGTGAAAAACAATTTCATGTACATGGCTTATTTTGTTAATAAAAGTGTATTTTCTAACAGTTCCCATGTTATATCTGAAATGGTAGTTTGCTGGTCAAACCATGGTTTTCCACAAAAAAAAAACAAAACAAACAAAAAAAAACATGAAGGGTGTTTGTTGGATCATGTGTAAGCAATGCCCATTTGGAATACTGTACCTATTTAGTTTTGCATTTCTGTTTTTGTCCTTCGAACTTAGCTCACAAGAATGAACTTTCTTTGCTAAGCTGTTTAGACCGTTCAGTCCATATTAGAGGTTGACCGATGTGGGTTTTTCTAAATTTTTTTGGCCAATAATTAGACATTTCTCCTCTGTTTGTGTAGTAAAATATCACACTAATAATAACAAAGGATACACGAAATTTTCTCAACATATATTTAACACTGACTAAACATAAATAAACATAAATAGCATAAATGAAACTGTAAATGTCTAAACAATAAATAAATATATAACATTATATTTATATGAAAATATATAACATTTTCATATAAATATACTTGACTAATATTTTGTAAACTAAACAAAGTTTTCAAGTTACAAATTATTCCTGAGGGAAGATAAAATTGTAAACAACAATACAAAAAGAGATGCCTGAATATCGGCGTACTAAACTTGGATATTGGCCGGTGCCGATATCATAAAAAATGCTAAATATCAGCCTGATATATCGGCTGACCGATATATCGGTCGACCTCTAGTCCATATTACCCGATCTGTGCTGCTGTCTTAATTTTATTTCAGTGACATTGGTGGAAAACTTCAGCAGTTCATTCCTTTTGTAAGAATTATCGCTCACAGTGGAGGCAGTAACACGTTAAATGACGTAGGCTACCTAAAGAATCATTGGGCGAACTATCATATATTAGTTGCCTGCAATCATTTGCAATGTCTCAAAGCTGAGCATATTTGTGTGTTTGATAATGAATTAATGCACTTTTTAATACTTGGCAAATCGAGAACCTGTACTAATTCTGTACTAATAAACAAGTTGGCCTGTTACCCCAGCATTACAAGCCATTAATTGGGCGAATTAGCAATTGTTTTCTTTTCTTGCACCTTTCTCTACTAGGTCCTGCCACCATGTCTGCTTAGTCTCTCTGTTTCTGCAGTCTCACTGCACTCTGTAACGTGATTGATATTTGGTCACATATAAGCTAGTAATGACATTCCAAATGATGATAGGACCTCCAGCTGTGGCAGCGACAGCTTTGCTCTCTGTACCACATGCCCTAAATGGCCATGAGCATGTGTACACCTCCTCCCTCCCTTCCCTTATTCAGCAACACCCCTTTCTAACAGGAGTACAAAATCAAGCACATTGCCATGCAAATACAATCACCATGGACAAACACTGGCAGTAGAATGGGTCACAGAGAAGAGCTCAGAAACTTTATGAATGGCATTGCAACAGGATGTCACCTTTGTGACAAGTTCAAGAAATTTCTGCCCTGCTAGATCCCTTATCAACTGTAAGTGCTATTATTTTGATATGTTTTTTTACACATTTAATTTTTACAATGTAGCATGTACAAATATCTTATTTTCTGCATCGCTCACTAGAGACTCAATACCAAAAAATTGCCTCTGGAAGCAACATCAGGACAAGATTTGTACATAAAGTGGTGTAAAGCAAGCCATCACTAGACTCTGGCATAGTGAAAACATGTTCTGTGTAGTGATTAATCTAGCTTCGTTATCTGGCAGTCTGATGGACAAATCTGGGTTTGATAGATGCCAGGAAAACGTTACACACTGGAATGTACTAAACATCAAATTAATGGTCATGGTTTTGAGAAAGGATGTCCAACAAACTTACATTGGTGCAGTGATCAAGTGTCCACATACTTTTGGCAGTATGGCATATAAAAACTACTTTAACGTGACTGTCCATTTAATAGGTACCAGCAGAGTGCTGGTCTATATTCCAACATTGGCTAAAACCAACCAAAGCCTAAAACCTTAAGGGTTTGGATCAAGAGGTGCTTTGACATGAATTGAACGCATTCATAATGTGCATCACTCCGTCAAG
>JBBIGA010003553.1:0-15753 GCA_037576975.1 Alestes dentex | reverse complement strand
TCTTGATGCTGGATAAATGAAATAGGCTAGATTAATAGATGAACATTCCTCAATCAGCAGGCTAAATCAAACTATATACTACATATATGAGGATTTGCAGAGTTGAGCAACCTAGCAGCATGATAACTAGCCTCTAAAAGGATCAATGAAATGTTGTTTAGCATATTACATTTAGCATATTTGATTTAGCACCTAGCTAGGAACTATATACCATAGAGCAAATATATTCATCCAGTAATAGTGTTTGGGCTCAAATGCAGTAGTGTAGGTTCAACAGACCTGCTGTAGTTTGCGGTATTCTAGAAATGATCTGTGCATGCAGAATGCAGGGAAGAAATAACACTGACTTAGCATAAGCGCTGGTTGTTTCATCTAAGATTATGCTGCAAGATGTTTTTTCAACTGCATTTAAGCTCCATGTTATAGGCTAACGTGCAGTTTTGCACATTTCCAGTTTACTCCCATTCATTCCATGGAAAGTTTCCAATTCCTGGAATTTTTTAATGCTATATTGCATCTGAACCCTCCTCCTTGTCAGGATAAGCAGCGACATACTATGATACTCAGGACTAATGTGAACATTTGCTGCCAAAAAGCAACACCTCAGTATAAAGTAATTCATAAAGTAATTCATGAAAATACTTTTCCTGGCCAAGCCAACCATTTTTCGTTCTACTACCTCATTGTCCACAAAAACCTTCTCTTTTCCTGCGTGCAGGCCTCCTGATTTACTTCTGCTATGGAGTGTGGCACAGCGTTCAGAAGAAACGAGAAGAAACCTCTCGTACTGTCCACATCAAAAGTGTTGACGCCCCGCTGGAGAAGGGAAACAAAGATGGCTCCTTCACACCTATGTCTCAAACCAAGCTTTGAATGGTTCGCTCTGGATCCAGGTTCTCGGGCTGCCTTTTTACGACTATAACAAATGAAGATGTAAAGACTCTGTCAGCATTGATGTATTTGTACAACAGTTGTACAAAACATGACTTTTTGGGAGCTTAAAAGCCTTCAAAAGTATAGCAACTATCTTCTCCAGAGTAAATTTATTTTCCAACTATGGTTAAAGTGTTTTACTCAGCGCTGACGTGATCCCCTGGTTGACCTGAGAAGGACTTTTCAGCGACTCCCTTCGGCCACGGTGCTTCACCGTAATGTTGTGACTGTAGAACGCAGTATTTTAGTTACATAATTTCTCTCTTTTAATGGAATGGTTAAGAGAATTGTTTGAAGTGTAAATGTTGCCTCTCGCTTCAGACCTCTATTATTGTAAGGAAAAGTAAACAACTACCAGACATGCCACATTCGCATTGACCTTGGGAGAAGTTTTTGATGATGTAACATGGTGTGTTGTGTTTCAGTTCGTGTGTGTCATTGTGAGGGTTGATGCTTGTGGTGACAATACACCAAGATGTGTGCTATTTTATTCTTGGAGGAAATTAGAATTAGGTTACATAAGGATTAAAAGACCAAACAAATTTTTTGGAGACCAAACCAGGAACGTCTTAAGGCTAATGGGTGTGAAATTGGGTAAAAGGCATCTATGTGTCATTACAAATGAGCCGCAAAATGTCATTAGAATTGGCCATTTAGACAGGCATGGACTGGTTGCTCAATTTTGGTTCACTACTAAACACAATCTACTTAAAATGTGCTTAACCCTACCTTAATTTACCCCTGAAACTACACCAAACCCCTTCATTTGAATTAAGTGGCCATTAATTTGTGAAACCGACACCTTAATTTGACCTTAAAATTAGATTTAAGGCATGGGTGTGAAACCTCTTAATCTTAAATTTAAGGCATTAATTTAGGAGGTTCTATTATTTAAGTGGCCATTTGAAAATGTAAGGGGAAAATGATGTAGTTTTACCCTTAATCAGCCTTAATCTGTGCACTTTTCCCCTTAATTTTCCTTAATTTCCTGTATTAGAAATTAAGGTAATTTTAAGGGGTAAAATTAAGTCGTTTGGTTTTGTAGTGGTTGGTGACCGTGTTGTTGAGCGAGCCAATTGGAACTGTGGGAGATTTTAAGCAAAGGTAGTAAAATGTAAACACACGAAGATGCTGCTCATCAAATTTTGTGAAATTTCAACCATTATGTCACAAGATATTGACAAATGAAGCATTTGAATGTTATTCCGTAGGTGGTGCTAAACCACGATTGAGTCATTCTAAAGGTCATACGCCTCCTAGAGCCTAACTTACCATGCAAATTTCATAATATTTGTCAAAACGGTTGTTGAGACCAAACGTCTTATTCCGTATCCATGTGGTTCTACAAGCACAAGAATTCACCAAGTTGCCAAGTATTACAACAATTTTTGTGTCTGTTTTATTTTATTTTATTTTTTTCTATAATTGTATTAGGCAAAGATGTTTTATTTTATATAAGTTTATTTGTTTTCAGAATGACAATAAAGTTTGAACATATATGTGATCATTTATTGTCATGTCATATAAATATTAACCAATTCTAAATTACAGGTTAGGGTTAAATTGTAACAAATGGGAAACTGAAATGATGACTAATTATGTAATATGTAATCCACGAAGTAATTGGATAGTGACTCAGAATTAGCTTTTTCTGTATGCAGTTGTATTTGAAAGATATGCAGTTGTATCTCTATGCAGTTGTAATTGAATAACAGTGAGGTTAAAGTGCAGCTTTAAACTGATGGAATTTAGGTCTAGATTTTTACATTCAAGAATTCATTTGTGAAGATGCAAGCAAAGTCACTCGGCAGAGGTGAAAGGGTTTGTTGTAGAGAAACCTGCTGAGTCAGATTTCTGTACAGTGGTAGTGAATGGAACCAAGGATTGTGTTGTCTACAACATAAATATAGTCATTTTATTTCCTCTCCAACCCCCTCACTGAAGCCCCACGTGTCTCTGAGTGTTTATATGGATGTTGATGATGGTAAAATAGTGTTGAATCTAAACTATTTTGGGAACTATTCATGATGCCCTGCATGTATTCCTCCACCAAGAATGGTTTTTAGGACCAAAAGCTTTGCAAAACTCTATTCTAACCATAAACAATGTCTCAGGCGTCAGGGAGTGCATTCATAACCATTTCAGATAATAAATAAATAAATAAAGCAGCTTTAAGCAGCATTAAACTCTTCAGACATTCGGGTCCATTTTGCGAACGATTATGACTTGTAAGAGATCCTGCCCACTGCTGACCCCAACATTCAATCAGAGCTTTTGCTTGTAGGTGTTCACACCCACTGCTGATCCCAAGGTCCAATCAGATCTCTTGCATATATGTGTTCCCACCCACTGCTGACTCTAAAGTCCAGTCAGATCTGTTATATCCAGTCAGATCTCTCCTTTGTAGGTGTTCTCGCCAACTGCTGACCCCAGCATCAAATCAGATCTCTCGCTTATAGGAGGTCCCGCCCACTGCTGACTCCAACATCTATTCAGATCTCTCTCTCTTTTGGGAGTTTCCGCCCATTGTTGATCCGAACATTCATTCAGATCTCTCGCTTTTTAGGAGTTCCCGCCTAGTGCTGACCTCGACGTCCAATCAGATCTCAAGTTTATATGTGTTCCCGCCCACTACTGACCTTAACGTCCAGTCAGATCTCTCGTTCATAGGAGTTCCTGCCCACTGCTGACTCCAAGGTCCAATCACATCTCTCCATTGCAGGCGGTTCAGCCCACTGGTGGGAAAAAAATGGCGAAGTAAGGATTTGGGGGATCCTGTTGATATTTCTTTCCTGCACCGAAAAGGGGGACTCGTCGATTATATTCTGGTAATCCTGCTGAATAAAAGCGTTTTGTAAAATTTTACGTCATTCCGAACGTGATTAGTCGAGTGCATTGAGGTGTTTTGGACCGGGCATTGCTAAAGTTAGCCAGCTAGCACAGTTTAGCTAGCCTTAGCCAGAGAGTTAACGGGGGAACCACAAAACAGCTGCTAGACACTTCTCTTAAGTTTCTGTTTGGGCTGTTTTGCAGGGAAGTTGAGAAGTTTTCTAACAGAAAAGGAGATGCACACGTTGTTTAAACGGTATTTTTTATCCGTTACCCTCCAGAAATCCTTCCTTTAGCATGCTAGCTGTTTTGGGCCCTGAGGTGTTCGCGTTGTCTACCGGTCCTAGTTCTGCGTGTTTTCGTAAATTATTCGATTTTAATGCTCACTCAGAGTGATTACAGTTTATATGCATCGTTGTAATAGCGTGGTAATTCTTTAGGAACTTGTATTTAGCCCAGCCAGCCACGCAGACGCAGTGTTGTGATTGCATCAACTGTGTTATTTCTTTACGGACAGGCTCCCCTGCATGCAGGGCTGGTCGATATATCGTCTGTACCGGTATGTTCCTGTGGTCCTTTAGAAAGTCATGGAAAGTTAAAAGACTTTTAAGATCATAAAATCAAAAACTGATATGATGACAGGACTGAAAAGGGTCAACCTAAGCCTATGGTCAAAAACTTGAGTGTATGAACATATATATATATATATTTTTTTTTAAAAATCTAAATAAGTTTGTGCTCAGCAGTTTGAACTTTCTCCAGGAGGGGTGCTGTTAGCACATTCGAATATATTTGTGGGCATAGGACTGCACAATACATCGTGCTGATCATTATTGCAGTATTAGCCTGTGCAATAGTGAATATGCAACTGAGGCTCTAACCGTCACCCTGTTTAAGACAGGGTGACCAATCACAGCTCCCAGTGCGTGAATGGGCAGGACTAAACTGCTGTAGTCAGAATAAGGAGATATAAGTAATTTTTTTGGTTTTGTGATTTGAAAAACTGATTTGAAAATGGACCATTTTTGTAGCTTATTTTCCATGTATGGAGTGTGTGTAAACTAATGGAACCCATGTGGAACGGTATTCACAGCCTCGTCCGCCATGCCCCCATGTCCTCGTGCTGGGTTGCTAAGCACCGTGCCCAAACATTAATTATATATATAATGTGTGTGGTGTGTGTGTGTGTGTGTGTGTGTGTGTGTGTATATATATATATATATATATATATATATATAATGTGTGTGTGTGTATGTATGTATATGTGTGTGCAAGTATGTAGCAGTAAAGTCACAATACTGATAATTTGTCCATATTAAGCACCATTGAAAGGGAGAAAATTCCCTGGCAGGTCTTCACCAATGCATGTGTGTTAAATTGCAGTTTCGTGTGAATAAAGTAAAATTAAACGCTTGCTGTCATAAAGTATTGTTACTTGTAACAAATAGTAATCAGATCCATCAGTTTCTGGTGTAATCCGTACTGACAGACCTTTTTTGTACTCTATTTGTGGTAATGTGAAGTTATGTAGTGTTTTACTGGCAGAAGCAAACTTTCTGGCCAGAAAAATAATTTTGGGCAATTTCTTCGGCTTCCTAAAATGTTCAGTGCTGAGCTGGAAGCGCAGTAACGTGTTGCTCTCCTTAATTATCACATTTTCTCTACTGATATATGGATTCATAATTTGGTAATTGTGCCATCTGTCAATTGGGCAAGACTCTTCTGTGTAACGGAGCAGAGCCAATACCTTTACTGTTGCCGTGGAAGACGTGCTCCTGGGGACTAATATTAGAAAACTATTAATGTTAGAAAGCTCCTCTGGCCGTGTGCTGCTCTAGGTGGGTTGGAGAAGCTTGTCATTATGGTCGTCAGAACTTTTCTTGGGTTTCAGGTCATGCTGCCCTGTACGTTTCCAGCTGCAACTGCAGGTCTGTAGTGTGTTTTTGTGGTGGGGGGGGCAGCATAATTATGAATTTTGTGATTAATAACTTCATAGAACTCTTTTCTGAGTGCATAATGGCCATTATCTGTAGTTCTAGGGCCCTTCAAGTGTTACTAGTAATTCATTTAACTCTATAGTATTAGTACCATGGCATTTGTGTGTGTTGTCTACTTCATGCTGAGTAATTTCTTGTAGGATGTATAGGAGTTTTATAGGATGTATTTAGACTTTGTATTTTATTTTATATTGTTCTTGTCTCTGTATGTCTGTGCAGTTGTAACATAAGCAGTATCCTCCGGGATCAGTCAAGTTTTCTGATTCTGATTCTAAAACATGTTCTGTTGTTCCTCTGTCCTCCAGGTTAGCAGCTGTGAGAGGATTTCCTCTCCACTTTGGCCTCCTGCAGACATTGTTTGATGATGGAGTCTTCGGACGAAGGCGCTGGCGACAGCGGTGCCACGACCATGAATGCCCAGAGCCTGTATGCTGCGCTGGGTCTGTCTGCCGAGGATGTGGAGGCGCTGGCCAAGATCCCAGAGAGTGAAATCAACATACAGACTCTGCCTTACCTCATCATGCAACTCAAAGCCAAGCGGGCCGAAAAGGCAGCTGCCACCACCGACGCGGACTACAGAGACAAGACACAGGCTGCTGCCAAGGAGGTGGAGCCAGAGCCGGAGGTGGAGCCAGAGCCGGAGGTGGAGCCAGAGCCTAAACAGGCCAGTCAGGAGCCTCCGGAGAAAAGTAAAGACAAACGGGGAAGCCCGACCTCCTCCAGTTTGACGCGGCGCTCCGAAGGCCACACTTCCAACCACGACCACGAGCATCATGGGAAAGGGGACGGACACCGGAGGACGGAGCGGCCGGGGCCGGCAGGAAGAAGGGACTCCAGACATAGGAAGTCCTCCAGAGAGAGGGACGGCCTGGGAGGGGAGATGGAGCTTGATGACAACCCAACTGTCTTCCCCCATGTCTGCACTGTCTGCAAGGTTAAAGTCAATGAGCAGAAGGTACAACACAAACAAACGTGATCATCTTTAAATTCGGCACTTAGCATTCAGTTATTAATCATGAGGCATATTATTCAGTGTCTGCTATAAATTATTCAGTGTCTGCTATTAATGACTCAGTATTTGCCATGGATTATTTAGTATCTACTATGAATGAAACATTTAGTATTTATGAATTTGTATTAACCATGAAATATACAGTATCTATAAATTAGTCTGTGTCTACCATAAAGTATTCAGTGTTTTCCATCAATTTTTCATTGTCTGCTATAATTGATTCAGTATTTACCATGTATTCTTCAGTATCTAGTGTGAATTATTCAGTGTTTCCTATCAATTTTTCAGTGTCTGCTATGAAGTATTATGTACTTGCTGTGAAATGTCAGTATCTACCATGAATTATTCAGTATCTACCATGAAATAGCCAGTATCTTCTATTTGTTATTCATTATCTGCTATAAATTATTCAAGGTTTGCTGTAAATTATTCAAGGTTTGCTATGGATTTTTCAGTCTCTGCCATGAATTATTTGGAATTTACTATGTAGTATCTACCCTGAGGTATTCAGTATTTACTAATAATTATTCTAATTTGAAACCTTTGGGATCTACTATGCATTATTGAATATTTACTATGAAATATCAGTTTCTCTAAACGATTCAGTGTTTACTGTAAATTGTTCAATATCTACCCTCAATTATCTACTATGATTTATCCAGGATCTGCTCTGAAGGATTCAGTATATACTATGAAGTAGTACCTACCAAGAATTTTGCAGTATCTAGTGTGATTTATGCGTTAACATCTGTGAATTATTATAACTATTGTGAACTATTCAGTCGCTACTATGACATTAATGTGTGTAAACTCTTTTCTCATGAAAAAACAGTATTAGCTCCATCAAATACCTCAGTTCTTTTAACTTCATTAGATTAAATCATGTTGTCGCTTATAGAATTTTATAAATCTGCACAGTGAATGGAAGCAAAAATCTGAACCGAACCTGTGGTGTTCTACCCAGCTCACAAAATATCAACTACATTTTGATAAAAAAAAAAACAAAAAAAAACACAATACTTTTTACGGCTTTCTTGTTTGTTTCTAATGTTCATTTGTTTTTGGGGTTTTTTTTTCATTTGTTTTTGGCACTCCTGATAGAAATGACTTTAAACTATTTGCATAGTCTGTACATGAAGGTTGACTAGTTAATTAGGATTATTTCATAATGCTTAGTTTGTATTGTGTTTTGTTACTTTAAATAAACAGGCTTGGAGTAGTCATCTTCGGGGTGTGCGGCACATGGAAGCCCGAAGAGAATGCATGCGTTTGTGAGTATTCAATTAATTTGTTTGTTTGTTTGTTAGTTAATCAGTCACAAACAAGTTATGAAAAACTAAGATCCGTACACTCTCCCGATCGGCTGTTCTCCCTCTGTACTGTGATGTAAACACAGTATTCTTACTATCCATGCAGTGTTCTAGATGTTCCCCTCTTGCATTCTATAAAGAGTGACATAATTTATCTCACCAGCAATAACGTGCTGTTGATCAGGGGCCAAATATTAATCATTTAAAAATTAGATTTTTGTGGTCAAGTTCCCTCCCTAATATATGGGGAGAGAGAGAGGAGGAGCTTTTTTTTCTCCATTAAAAACACTGCTTTTATAGTAACCTTCGCATTTTCTCGTTAAAATGCAATCTGTTTTGTTTGTTTTCTAGCTCCAGCCCGTACTCTGAAGATGACTCGTACTCTTCCCGGCGAGGTTCTCGTTCCTCTTTGCCCGGTAAACGATCCTACAGCTCTGAAAGGAGCACAGGTATGGAACATCTCCTTCGTTTTAATTGTTTATTTCCCCAGATTGCAGTACACTGCGGCCAGTGTGCGAATACCTGGAGGCAGTTGGGAGCAGGGGGATGGGGGTCCTCCCTACAGCGCAGAGACATGTAGAGGGATTGGGGCTCAACTTTAGGACACAAAATGTCAGTGATGTGCTGCAATATAGAGTTTGTTCATAAGTGCAGCCTCTTGTTTCGTCACGGTCTGTTAAGTTTCTTGTAAATTTTGCGTCATGTTCTTTAAATGTAGTTATTTAAAGTGACAAATAATTTATTAAAGATTTTTTCCAGAGGCTCTCTCTGCCCAACCTTTGCGAGTGAGGCTTTCAAGGGGGTCTCATATGTCAGTCAGCCCCTTATTTTACTGCCCATTTTATTTATAGAAATGAATCGGATATGAATTGAATTTGGAGGAAATTGCTTATACAACTGCACAGACATAGAGATTCAAAGACAAGAACAATATAAAATGATGCCAATATGGCAAAGAGAGCGAAGATTATACACCAGACAGTGTTTAGCCTTTCTGAGTTAATTTTATTGTAATCTTCATGTGTAATCAAAAATATAATTACAGAGCCAGTTAAACAGTGAACTATACAGTCAGTTTACACTCTATATTGATAAACAGTTTTGAAGTCAAAATATGAACAAAATATGGTATCCATTTGATTGATCTTTCCACAAAACAACAATGCACATAATAATTATTCCATCAAATTTGAATTTCAGCTTTTGTTTGCCTACACTAATATAGACCATATTAGTGTTTGCACATAAATTTTAATTTGTTCGTTTTTTTTTTTTTTTTTACTTCAGTATAGTGTTAACTGAATGTTTACACATTTTAAAAAAGGCAACAGGAAAGTTTACATCAGTAATTGTTATGGTGATGCTCTAAAACTGTAATTTATTCACCTTTTAGGAGACCTTTCCATGTCCTCGTCTTCGGATCGTCACTTTCCTCCTCATCATATGGTAACTGACGTTACAAGGTTTTATTGTAGTCATTTGGGATTTAACTTGACGCTGTTTTGTGTTTTCTGTGCTTAAATTCCTTTGTTTGTGTTTGTGTCAATGTCAGCCCTTCACAAAGGTGGTGGTCGCCAAGTTTCCGATGGGCTCCGTCGCTGTGGCTGATATGCTGGCTCTGGGCAAACCATTTGGAACGATTGTGAAGCATCTAATATTTCCTTTCAAGGTAACAGACATGTCAGTCTGCTTTTTGATAAAAACAGATGTATACAATCTATCAGTGGCCAAAATATTATTCACGGATAAACAGGACCATTTGGTTCCTGATTTTGGTTCATTATTGCAGTTACTCATTATTATTATTATTGAGAATGTAGCACTGTGTGTTCATAGCCCCTCTTTTAAACACGGTTGAACAGTGTAGTGGATAGCACTACAGAGACACAGACACACACAGAGTAGTTCCCACTACATTTAGACTACATTAGAACTCTGAAAATCCATACATCGATTACTGTGTCAGTTTATTGGAGAATTAAATAAAACTTTTTCTGCATTTGGGGCTTATGCATTGATGTCACTTTCCCACTGAGACATGCCCCCTCAGTCGGACTTAGTGGCAAAACATGCTGTAACATAGCTGCCTTTAGTAGGTAAACTGCAAAACAATTACTGGGTTCAGCTGTGACTTTTATAACTTACCAAAGTGCTGGTGATCCATGGACACTGATGGGCCATCTGACATTCATGCGCCTGTTTCAGTGCTTCAGTGTCATACAAACAACTAATGTCAGCAAACTTGATTTCTGGCTTCATGTAACTGTCCTTGAACTGCTGATTCTTTGGGAAGCTGTAAGCATTACTGTTGACCCCAGCTGCCTTTAATTTAAGCAGATAATCATTTTTTATTTTAGTTTCCACTACTGAGTGCAGACTGTTCAATCGCACAGCAGTTTGTTCTCGTTTTATATGTGTTTTTGTGTGTTTTCATGGCATTTGAGCTGAAAGCTGCCGATGCCACCCAGTTAGTCATTTTGCCACTAGATGGACATCTGCAGTCACCGCCGCCTGCTGTGATGTCACATGCAAACCCTGTATAGATTTTGGCATTGAGCTCAGTCTCACAATTTGTGTTGTTTGTTTCTGTTGCTCGTTGTCACAATTTTTGTATCTTCACTGTGTCACAGGGATTTTTGGAATTTAGTTCTCATGGAGCAGCGAAGGACATGGTCACTCACTACCAGACTAAACCTGCTTTCATTAAGGGCAACCGAATCAGTCTCAGTCTGTCTCCCACTGTGGAAGTCATTCACGTAAGTTAAAGATTCAACTAAACTCCATCTAGCCTCCATCCAATGCACCACACATCCAATGCACTGCTCATCCAATGCCTCATACATCTAATTCCCCATACATCCAGTGCACCAGATTTCCAATGCACCATGTGTCCAATGAAGCATGCATTGCACCTCAATGCCAAATATGTCCAGTGCACTGCGCATTCAAGACTAAGTTGCTTTGGTGTGCAGTGACCTGGATGAGTATATGAATGACGCTGTGGTCATTTTTCTCTGTAATTTTCAGCCGCCCGGAGCAAAGCGAATGAAGCTCTCTCAGTCGGTTGTGTGTTTCTCTCGGCTGCCGTCAGGGAAGGAGATCGAGGAGGAGGTTTTGGAAATAGCAGAAATGTTTGGGGATGTGCGTCACTCCAAATTTACTGAGGACAAGGTGAGATGCTGAGCACTTTGCAATAAGAATTTACTGAGAATTTACAATCTTAAAAATTGGTGCCGCAACATGTAGTTGGAATCTTGTCAGCAATGTGTTTATTCATTTTTATTAAATTACAGTAGAAAGCAACACATTTTTCAAATCTTTAAAGAATTAAAAAAAAAATTATGTTTACTGATGTTCTGAACACAGCATTGGAAAAATACAATGTTGTTTAATATTAGAAGTAAATGTGTGTGTGTGTGTGTGTGTGTTTCCAGGCCCTGATAGAGATGGTGAATTGGCAGGATGCAGACATCATGGTGAAGTATTACCACACCAACCCTTTGAGGATCCAGGACAAGAGCATCAAAGTGTCCATGTCCTCTCTGACCAGTTTACGGTAAGACTGTAATAATTTGCATGAAATTCTCACTAGTGTGAATTATGCTCCTTGCTAGCATGTTTAACTTAAATACTAAAACCTGAGCTAGAACAGAAACACTTGAGTAGAACTTGGTTGAGTAGAACTAAGTTGTTTAATGTTCTGTTTTACCCCAGGAGACACTTTTTAACCATTTAAATGCAAATTTCCTGAAGCAATTCAGTAACTACATGACTTGTTGAGTTATAATGAGTCTCTCTCAGGTCTTTGAAAGTCCAGGGTTAGTTTTTTTTTTTTTTACATCAGTAATTGTATTTGTCTAGTTACGTTTATATATATATACGTGTGTGTGTGTGTGTGTATACAAACATACATACATATACACACATGCACATACACACACTTTTGTGTGTATATTCTTGAGCCACCCCTCATTTCTTTATCTTTGGCATATTGAGTAGCTTAAATGAAAAAACATGTAACAATACTGTAACAGACTTCAAAGTGCCTAAAGATAAAAGGAGCCTAGATAAAGGAGTTCCAACCACTGAGCATTCAGCACCACCAGTATACTGATCACCACATGATCATCTGGAATCATCTGCTCCTGTTTTTTCACTGGTTCAGGCCTTCAGTTAGATGTGTTTTGTTTTGCTTGAATGATTCATATGTAGGTCACTGTGTGTCTTAAACAAAAAACATTCCTCTGAAACTGGTCAGGTTCAGGGACTGAACTGGAAATGAGAGTCTTTGAAAGTCCTTCAAGAAGCCTGGAGAGCTGTTCCTCAAGACTACATTAAAAAAACAAGAAAGTCTGGATCTTTGGAAGCAAAATATGAAGAAATAAAAACCCTGTGCACAGCACAGTAAATAAAAAACATGTTGGTCTTAATCACTTTGCCATTAAACTGAGACCCCTGTGTGTAATTGCAGCGATAGCAGCCCTGAACATTCTTCGCCCAAAAAGTCAGATTCTGGAAAGAGCCGCAGCAGCAGCAGCAGCAGCAAACCGAAAACCGAATCCACCTCCTCCAAGAGCACATCTCAGTCCAGCAGCAAGGACAAGGAGAAGAACAAAAGCTCCAGCAAAGAGGCTTCCTCCACCGAGCCAAAGCAGGAGAAGGAGAAAGAGGGAGAAGAAGACGAGAAGGAGAAAGAGAAGGAAAAGAAAGAGGGAGAGGAAGTTGAGAAGATTAAAGATGAGGCTGAAAACGAAGAGAGCCTTCAGCAGGAGGACGAAACAAGTCCTATGGACACAGAAACTGCGGAGGGTGCCGACAAGGCAATGGAAGAGGAGGAGCAGAAAGAAGGAGGGGAGGGAGCAGAGTCTAAAGAGGAGAAGCAGGAAGAGGAGGAGCAGACGTCGGCGGAAAGAGAAGAGAATAAAAGAGAGAGAGGGTCGGAGGAGGACACAGAGGAACAGGTGTGCCTTTTTTTTAATAGGGCAGAGAATAGCGCCAGGCTGTATGAAGACCAAAATCATAATATTATCTGAGAATTATATCATGCCGGACCACAATCAAATCAAAAAGCAAGTCACTTTATTAGTCACGTCACTTATAAGCGAAATAGTGTAGAACAATATAAAATAAAAACACAAATACATGAGAAGCAGCAGTTGTTTGTGCAAACATATTAACATTATATTTCATGTATATGCACAATATATTACAAATTATCAGCATTGCTCATTTATTGCTACATTTGTTGGGTTACATGAAGACCTCAATTCATCAGAGCACCCTGTAACATTTCAACCATTTGCACAATACCGTGTTTCTCTTGCACCACGGAGCAACACAGAACAAAAACAGAAGCAACGTAGGCCATTATCATACACAAAGGTCATTCAATGTGCTTTACAGGAATATAACCGAAATGTTGCATAAAATAGTAGTAAAAAAATAACAATATGCATAGAAAATCTATTAAAGAACATTCAAAGTTCAGTGGAAGTTCAGATATTAAAAAAAAAAAAAGGCAGAGGAGAATAATTTGATTTTTAAAGCTACAGTTGGTGCAGATATGATATTGATGGGCAGTTGGTTGGACAGCATAGTGGGTAAATACCATTTCACCAGGTTTAGTTTCAGCACTTTTCACCACTAGCTGAGCAGCTCCTGCAAATCTAAGAGACCTACTAGGGTTATATACATCAAACGTATCAGAGATGGATGTAGGACCCAAACCATTAAGTGACTTGTAGACAATGCATAATGCTGTAATAATTCATCAACAAGTCAATGCTGTCACTGCAAAAATGTGATCTCTTTTCTTGATGTTAGCTAGAACTCTGGCAGCAGTGTTGTGAATAAGCTGGAGCTGCCTTATGGACTATTTGAGAATCCCAATGAGGAGAGCGTTGCAAGACACAAGGCAGGACAGGACTAAAATACACTATTACAGGAGCAGCAACAACATTAATACAGTATTATAACAACACTATAATCTAGCAGCAGAGCCATGAAAGCTGTTTGCTGCTCTTACAAACCCACACACACTATGTTCTGAAATGCTGTCCTACATGTATGCCAAACACACTCACAGCTTTCAAGTACGAAACACAGATACACTGAATACACAAATGTGGTGAAATATAGATACACACTTTTTCCTTTATGTTAAATATTCTGATCATTTGAGTTGGAAATATGCGAATATAATGAATCGAATATGATTATAATTCTGATGATTGTGATCAGTTCTCAATCAGTTATAATCACATGCCGTCATCTATGAAGTTGAACCACCACCTTCAGATCTGTGAGTGTATTTGACCCTCTGTGAACTTCAGGTCCGGGTCCACCTCTGTGGTCCACATGTTCTTGTAGGTTCTGACATGAATAAGAACCCAGCATTTACTTCATGTATCCACCAGTACTGTTAACCTGGAGGGTATGACAGTAATCTGGCTGTGTATTCCATTTTCAGGATGACCTGGAGGATATGGACTTTCCAGAGAACATGGACGATTTCGTCACCCTGGACGAGCTGGACAGCACAGCTGGAGGAGACTCGTTAGGTAAGGGCTGCTCATAGTGATGCAGAATGCTCTAAAGGCACTTTTCCATAGGTATACAGGAACTGTGCTGTACCAAAATTGTACTGCAATGGTACTGAACTTGCAGCACGCTTTGATTTTCCAGTGTATCTTAATCCAGTAATGGTGTTTCTGACTCAGTTCTCTCCTTACATTTTATGCCCCATCGTTGTCCCAAAACTGCGTCCATGGAGTCAAACAGGTGGAATGTTTTTCTGTCATAACTGCTTTTGTTATTGTGGTCTTTTATTATTTATGGTCTTAATAATGATTTTAGCTGTGTGATTAAAAAAAAAACCTGACCCAGCTTGTTAGTGGTGGCCTGGTACACCTTTGCATTTTTCAGTGCTAAATGTATATTTTTCAGTGTCTTAGAAAACTCCCACTGACATGTATCTTCAGCCCAAACAGACAGTAGTGCTTGTACTTTGTCAACGTCCCAGTTGTTAGTTTTATATCTTCATTGTTGTTTTTTTGCACAGACAAAACAATGCCTTCTTTCCAGTGTTGTGACGACATTTTGACCAATCAGAAAGTAGTGATGCAGTCAGCTCGGCTGTGGCCCACTTTTGGCCCTGCCGTCGAGCAGCTCGGGTACGGCTTGGACGCAGGTCACTTTATTTGTAATCGAAAAACATTACACAGTATGGCGCAGTTCCTTGTGCCAATGGAAAAGTGTTCCATGAAGCCAGACCAGTTTAACTGATTATTCACTTTGCAGTTTGTGCCTCCATGATGTGGTGTATGTTTTTGCCTCCAATGGATAATTAACTGATTTTTTCCACTTTCCTCCATCAGAGTCCTCCGAGCCACAGGTTAGTGTTTATTTTAACTCTTTACCAAACACTACGTAACAGTCTTATAGCTGTTTGTTTATTGACAGTACAGTACCAGGTTTACCTTTGCATTTTCTTTAAGGGTAAAGTATTAAGCTGAGTTTAAAATGAAATTAAAGTGCTTTGGGAGCATATTTGGGTGCATATTAAGGGTTTACACTAAATATGTGTGGAGATGTATGTATGTATATATGTGTGTGTGTGTGTGTGTGTGTGTGTGTATATATATATATATATATATATATATATACACACACA
>JBBIGA010003523.1:0-15754 GCA_037576975.1 Alestes dentex | reverse complement strand
TATGTGTATATGTATATGTATATATATATATATATACACACACACACACACACACGCATACATACATACATACATACAGGTTGACAAGGAATTATAATAGCAACAATAATGACAAGAACAAAAAAAAAGAACATTCCTCCCAGGTTTTCTCTCTGATGGTGAACTGCATTTTTCTAGGATAAGTCCATAAATTGTCCCCACATTCAAATGTTTCTTGTTTAGCCTTCATAACATAAGTATATTTATACATATTGTGTATCCTGACAAGGGGGGGCACTAATACAGTCCGCAGTTCAGACAGCTACTTTGGGAAACAGAGCTTGACTCCACAGACACGTTTTGTTTTACAGTTCTAATCGGATTACAGCTGAGATTAATCTGGTTCATTCTGCTCGCTGCTGTGTCAGGACAGAACAATACAACTTTTCTCTGTGAGCTCATTACACAAGTATATGCAAACTGTGTGGAATAAGGGAGAAAATTCGTGTCAGAGGTTACATTCTGTATACCTTATATTACCGTACCGACAACATAGTAACTATGCTACCTGGATACCAAAATACAAACTCCCAGCATGCTAAAGCACCACTGTTAAAAACATAATACTGATATGGATTAACCCCTTAGACACTGGGCTTCTCCTTTAGTTATTAATTTCAAGTCTTATTATTCAGTAACTACAATGAAACTAAGGTGAGCTTACAGTATAAACCCCTTACATGACTCGCAAACATTTAAACAACTTCACAATTACGCAACCAGCTTGTATTGCAGTCATTGTAGGTACTTAATAATAAGCCTTAGAATGTCATAGCCCTGCGATTTCAAGAGTTTAGCTGTTGAGTCTAGTTTTAGTGGACAAAACTGTAATGTCAGGAGTGATTTGCCACTGGAAATCCTTTTCAACCTGGGTTTAGGATTTAATCTTTAAATAACAAGCAAGGACCTTCCATCTGTAACAGACTCTCACGTCCCATAAATCCATCTCATTCTCACCTCTAAGCCAGCGCAGTAAGAAGTGGTCACTCTGAGAGGGACACTGCTGCAGAACATCTTGGATCCTCTCGCGAAACTGTTCGACAAAAAGGTAAAACTGGAATAAAGCAGCTGACATCAACCCATCGGTTTGGACCATTTAAAGTAAGATCTAACACTGTAAGAAAGTACAGTTTCTACAGTGTATCAAGTCAAAGTGAACTTTATTGTCATGTCAACCATTTACAAGTAGACAATATATATACATATCTACGTATATATACATATATCTACACACACACACTATCATAAATAGATAGAGAGATTTTGTTATACAGATTTTATTATATATAGACCCCACAAACACACACACATATCTTGTAGTTAACTATATTATTTGAATGGTATCCTATTGTAATTGACCAAATTTACTGTGGCATTTATTCATTCTGTAGATCTTAAGGGTACGTGTGAAAATAAATGGATTTGAAACTAGGGGACACTGTTATGCATGTTGAGAAGTGCATGCAGATGATTCAGCACAAAGCTCCATCAGACTACAGGTGCACACAGTGCTCAGGTTCTTTCAGCAGCAAGGAGAAGACAGTGAGGCCCAGCTTTCCTACCAGCGCAGCGGTACTGGACTGGGCTGGTGTCCCTCAGAGAGCCGGGTGGGTGTAGAACAAGGTGTTTCTACGCGTATGGGGGTTCTGAACCGTTAGGACTAATAAGACACTAGAAATAACAAGTAAAATATCTCACCTGGGCTAAAGCCTCGGCCTGTTTGGGGCTCAGGTCTCCCACTCTGCCACTCATCTCGGTTCCGTTAGCTCCAGATCACAGGCCCGGGTGAACCACGGAGTGAGATAGTCACACTCTCTCTCTCTCACACACACACACACACATAGCCAGGCTAAGCCTCTTCCTCATCCCTCCCCACGAGGGCCTGGCAGGGGCAGAACGCAAATAACAAACCACGCCCACCGCGGGGACACGGTGCACGGAGGCCACGCCCTCGTTCGATGACGTCAACGCACAAAGAGGTTTTCCAATGCTCACAAATATAAACAGATGAAGGATGGCACATACGGGCATGAAATGATATATAAATAATATAAATAATAATAATATAAACAAATGCACAATGGTAGATAAGGGCATGGAATTACATAAATACTACTAATAATAATAATATAAACAGATGCATGGTGACAAATGCATGAAATGATTCTAATACACCAGTCCTATCCAACCTCGTAACTAATTTCTAATTATTAATAGGAAACAATTAAAAAATCAAAAAGAGAAAAAAATAAGAAATGTAAATTCAGAATGAGATGCAAAGCTGTAGATGATGAAGACTGGTTGAAGGTACAATATAACCAACATCATTGATACATTTTAGTTCAAAAGTCAATATCTCAAGGTACACAACATTTCATATAAACAGATCATTACTGTGTTATTCATACTTTTTGTTCTTGTCAAAATATTGACTTAAAAGTTAAGAACTAGCTTCAGTTGTCTAGGATTTGAATCTTCACTGTTTAAGCTGTAAATGTAAATAATATAAAATGAACTTTACAGTGATTCCAGACTTTTGAACACTGCTGCAGTGTAACATAATATTTATTTTATAATTGAATATAAATTCTTTAAGATTCCCGCCAGTATTTCAGTAATAAAGACCATCCTTTTTAGTTTACAAATTCTTAAAAGTAAAAACAAGTATGTCAACTTCTACATAACTTCAAGAAATATTACATCTTACAGCAGTAGTGACAGGAATTCATTAACAATTTATTAACCAGTAAAATCAGTAAAAGAAAACAACCACTCAATAAATAATATTAACATATAAATATACATTTTTATCCTGGTTCTGTTCCAGAGTAAAAAAGGACATTTTACAATCAGTTATAAAAATGTGACCAAGGTTATAAACTACTTCCATTAAAAAAATGTTCATTTCTTAAAATAATAGTAAAGCTACAGCATGTCTGAGTGTTCCATCTGCTCCACCAAGAAGCAGCTGAACGTGTCGGGTTGTAATTAAAAAAAAGTCTCTTTCACACTCTCACTTACACTCGAGTCAGCATAGAGACAGGTACAGTAGATTCGCACTAAAACCTCTCCCTCAATCTCTCTTTCTCTCTCTCTCTCACACACACACACACTCTTGAGTCATCATAGAGACAGTTACAGTATATTCTCACTAAAACCTCTCCCTCAATCTCTCTCTCTCTCACTCACACACACACACAAACACAGCTGTCAGTGTGAGGTGTTACTCCATGCCTGTCTGATTTGTCTAAATGGCGTTCCTAATACAGATGCAGCGATGAAGAAGAAAACAAGGATCAGTCCTTTAGCCAGAGCCTGCGAGTACGGTTCACCTGCAAAAAGACAACACACACACACACACATCATTTATTAAACCATTCACTTATTCGAATAATTAACCCAGTCAAAACTATTTTGGTTAGTAATTTGAAATGTATTAAACCTGTTCTGTAACTAATATGGAAGCATTATTTAAGTTATGTAAATATGAAAGTGAAGAACTGTAGCGTGGATCTACATACGGACCTTCAGAATAAACCAAAGTTAACCTTATTTTAAAGTAATATTTATAAACGGTTTAGATGAGCAATGAGTTTTTTTCACATGAATATCACTAAATATACTAAATAAAACAAAAAAGAATAAATACAAATAACATTAGTGATGTTATGTTCAGTGTATTTCTAGTGGAAGTCCAGTATTACTTGTAGTTTCCATCAGAAACCTGGTTTGACTCCATCAGGAGCTGCAGATGGAGTTTCACAAATCCAAACAACGGCTAGAGGAACCGAGGAGGAATCTGGAACCGAACCTGTGTTCTCCTCACCAGCTCACACAATATCAACTACTTTTTTATGAACAAAATAAATCTTGATACTTTTACTGCTTTCTTTTTTGTTTGCATTTAATCTAATGTTAACTAGCAAAGAGACACTTTATCACACACTGAAAAAAATGGCTTTAAACAATTTGCATGGGTGCCTAAGACTTTTGCAGAGTACTGTATTACTTATTTGAATATTTTTTACAGAAGTGGAAAACATGACAAATACATATTTAACACATAGCACTTAGCACTTTCAATAGCACTTAAGTGTCTGAACTGATGTATGTCTGATCTTCTACAATAGGATGTGAAAAAAATGAGGCCTCACCAGTGTAGTATGGAGTCAGAGGGAACGCGAGCTCCTGCCAACACACATCATTCCTCTCGCAGTCAAACTCAGTGAAGTTAATGCGGAATCTGGAGTGGAGAAGCAAGCGAAGATCACGCCATTCATATCATAATATCTGATTTACCAAAACTGTTATTTTACTATTTTACCTCAACCTGAACCCACTTCGAAAGTGAGGAATTGTTACTTTAGAAGCTTAAGATGCACCATAACAGTCAATATCATTTAGAGGGAACACTATAAATGTAAAGTTCACGGTATTCCACTATCATGATGTTTTAGACTTTTAACAGTGGATTATTTACTTCACTGTTCTACTTAGAGTTACTACTCTGCAAAAAACTTACATCATCAGAGAAAGGGATATGGAAAGCCATTCATCGGGGTGGCATTTCTTTGTTTAAAAACACTGACAGAATAAATACAAGCAAACAAATAAACATTGAGATTTTAAGTCTGAAAGTGTTAGTCTTATCGTTTGCAAACCCATCCTTGAAGAAGCCCAGTATCCACAGTTATTATAAAACATCTAGTTTGGCTAGGTAACACTTAAAATTAATTAGTGTGCACGGTGATGGGACTAAATAATTATATGCAATGGCGGGAGAGTCAGATATCAAACCTGCATTCAAACTGTCTTCTTATAACCATGGCACTAACAACTGTTTTAACAAAAAGAAACTATATATATGTTTTTGGTGATGAAACAGGTTGTAATTCAGGAGGCATCAGCTAAAATCTTGTCTGGGGCGCCAAAGCGGTCAGGGCTGGCTCTAATTCCGCAGTGATAAATATAAGAGCTATCAGCAGTAAAAGCTGGGGTGATATGATGTGTGTCTTGTACAGTGATAATGTTTAACTGCTCAATAATCCATGAAGATGCACATTTACTGATTGTGCTGTCAAGAGAATAGACTCAACAGTCATCCTACTACCATAAAAGCAACACAGTGTCGCTATGATTGCAAGATTTCCCAACCCCTCTTCTGTATATCTGTCCTGAGCCAGGGTGAATTTCGACTCTAATCTCACACCCTTGGCTGCAATACGGAGATGCCTTAGATGAACTTGATATAACTAGATTAGCTCAGCAAAATTAGGTGTGAAATTAATCCCATTTGAAGGATAAAATAACAATATAATCCCAGTCTGCACATTGAAGGATAACACATCAGCTCAAACGCCTAGAGTGAAATTAGGATAAACATTCTATCACTAAAAAATCAAGCTCCAGGGACCCATGCATTGTCACAAACTCCTGCGCTCTCTGAACTGTGCTGTCAGATGAGAGACTCCCAATGGAAAAGCACACTGTAGAAGGATGTGCTTTACAGCTTACCTGGACTTAGGTGGCTGCAAATTGGTAGGTGTATCAGTAAAGGTCACTGAAGAGGTCACAGGGAAAAACTGCATCATGTCTGGAGTTATACAGGGGTTGCCCTCGGCTGCATCACATTCCAAACGCCATGTGGTTTCTTTAAAGCTTTAAGAGTCAAAGAGAATTAACATAACTCAGTTGCAATTATAATAATCTCAAACACAGATGCACAGTGACTCTCATCCACTTCAGGAAAGCATGATCCAACAGCGGAGCACTCCCAGTCTGATATAAGGACTGGGAGTGCCCCGCTAGGTCTTTTTTACCTGCTGCCATCAGAGTGTATGACTCTTCTGCCCTGTGTCAGAACTGTTAGGACATTGTACACACACCTCTGAAATCCGAATACATTTCATTCAAAATTTTTCAACCTTACCTTCCACCTTATATCTCTGTATTCATGTACAAGTTGCCTTCAGTGTCCTTATGCACTTTGTAACATACTTGTATCTAAATATTTACTCCTCAGTGTTCATACTTACGTCCAGTTATGGGCGACAGAAACATTTTCAAAATCATTCATTGACATGTGGAGAGCAGCACATACCACCCGCACTGAAAAATGCTTCTGGCACCCCTGTGTCCAGTCACATTGCATTCAACACTTTTCGAGCTAATACATAGCTTGTTCAATTTTATATGAGCCAAAATATAAAATACTGTGTAAAAACTATATACATTTTGTACATATATTTATAATTTTTATTTTACATTCTACAATGGTTACTCAATTTCACTTAACTTACACCTTTTTCAACCAGCTTTAGTGTGCCAAACCAATCCTATTGTAGACATATGCATATCATGATCGGAATACAGAATCAGACATCATTTATGCGGCTCATATGGACTGCTGCTCGATTACTATTGTTTGTTGTTCATGCAAATGTGACTGCATTTGGTTACACTACAAATATGTGAGGGTGGTTTGAATGATCAAATCACAAAGTGTTCTCACTCACAGCTGTGCTTAGTGCTGTCTGTTCATGATCATCCATGACTAGCATGATTAGTAAAGTAAAAGTAAAGTAAAGTGGCACATGTGAACACACCACAGCACACAGTGTGAAATACGTGAAATCATTTCTGTGCATTGAACCCATTTTTCTTTAGTAAGAGGAATTTGACTAAAACTAAGATTTACTCTACCTTAACTCAACTGCTTGAATCATCTTTTGTGGAATTCCCAACACTGTTCCCATGTCTATGCTCCTGACCTTGATGTGCAAATGAGCTGGAATTCCAGAACACACACCACTGGTGTCCCCTGCTGGCTGACTGGAGTTCTGGACAACAGCTGCAAGGAAGACAGGATAGACTTGTATACAGAACAGCTTAAAGAAAAAAAATTATAGTGCATGTTCACACACACTTAAACTTTTTCAACTGTTTTGAACTATTATTGAGTTGTATCAAGTACTTTAAGGGGGGTTTACAACTACTTTGAGCTTAAGTTCCCACCACTAAGGACTCAAAGAGGACAATGATGATGGACAAATTACTCACTGGTGACACGGGTCCAGTTGGCCAGTGAGGAGGAAACTGGTTTTCCTGTTCTGGAGACCAGTGTAGCAGGTACCAGTCCAGCCAAAACAGACTGGACTGTTTCTCTGTGACAAAATAGACACGTATAAACCTTTAACACAGAAGTCTTCTTATTTTACTGTTTCTTCTTGATATGAATTTCAATAGTGCTGCCATATAAATAAAGGCACAGTGCTTAATTTCCATAGCAACAGAAAATACTATAAGTACCCAGGAAGGTCCAGTTACACATGCTGATCCATTTTACTTACCGTACACAAGTATAAAATACTATTTGTATGCTTAACTCCTCGTGAATGAGTGGTTAACGCATTGCGTTGAGTAAGCATTCTGGGGTAAAACCCCACTGTAGGGAGATATCACTACAATATCACTACTCAGGGCACTACTCATGTCATTATGTCGCTGCTTTTGCAATAGGATTATCATGTGCAACATTACAACTGCTTATGTCACTATTACATGTAATAACAGACATGGTATAGAGTGCAGCTCCAAATTTGTGTTGACTAGTAAACATCAGCAGTAATTTTATTAATTTATCTATACCATTTATATCCACTTCTCTTACTGACACACAGCGTTTTGTGTTTATTGCATAGTGTATTTAGTACTAAAAGTATTTTTGGAGGGTTTATTTTGACTTTTATTTAACTTATACTATATTTGGAATTGCTCTTGTCTTTGTGTCACTGTGCATCTGTGCAGTCACAGCATAAACAGTTTCCTCCCAGATCAATAAACATTTCTGATTCTCAAATTTACAATGGGTAAGGTGGAATCTGAGGACTGTATATAGCCAGTAGTACTAGTACTCACCTAAGCTGGCGGCACTGGGTGAGATTGAACAGACTGACAGGCATCAGACACCCGGATGTTGAGTTCAGCCCATAGAGAACTGGCCTCAGGTCAGCTGAGGAACACAGTCCACCTCCCACTGCACAGAGTAAAAGAGCAGATTTTAATGAAGGTTGTAATATATTTTGTAGACTCTCTTGCACTTGTAATTTTAACAGTTCCCAGTGCCTACAGTTGCTACAGTACCTGGTTGCCAGAGGCTGATTGGAGCTCTCTCTATGGCCCCTGTAGAGTCCAAAAACCCACCAATCACGGGCCTTCCCACCTGATAACCTGAAAAGAATCCAGCAATTCAATAAAGCAGATTTCTGAAAGTGAATAATATTCATGATGTTTTTTAAATCAAGACCTACACAGAACCTGCGTAGCCCCGACATGGTGAACGTGCCTTGACACCCCATTAACACCCCATTGAAGGTGTTCAGTTAAAAGTATGTATTCTAAACTTAATTGTTACTTTATCAATGAATACAACATTGATAAGTACGGTGATAGGTGCAAAAAAACTGTTCATTACAGAATTTGTAGCAACAGGTTTAAACCTGTTGATACATAATGAATACAGAATATAAATGTAATGTTGTTAATTACATAACTATAACAACATGATAGAATGTTGTCATTACATGCAAATAATAATGCAATGCAAATAGCAAAGCAATGCTAATAACTTTAATTTAAACTGTGATTAATTTGTTACTGTATGGAGATGACGTAAGACCTGGGTTGCCAGAGTTGGGCTGAGCTGTTGCATTTCCATTGACAAACACTGCAGAATATCGAGTGGTCAGAGACACTGTAAGAGAGGGGTGGAGAGAAAGGAATGAATTATAAAGTGACACTGTAAGCGGTAACAGAATTAGAGAACGAGAACGAGATTTTAAGACATGGCACTATGGCACTAAGCTAGAGAAACCTGACAGGCTGAATCTGTGGTTCACCTCACCTGCTGGATTGAGTGTGATGTTCCCAATGCGTCGGGTCACACTGATGGCAGTGAGGCCGTTCCCTCGCCAGTAAAGTGTGTAACTCAAGGCAAGAACCACATTTACACACAGCTGTCTTTCAGCCACCTGTGCTGGGCTCGCTAAGATGACCCAAACAACACACATCAAGCGAGAGTCAATACACAGAATCATACAAAGAGGCCATGTTGAGGTGAAATGGGATGAAATGTGCTTTTCAATCACTGACCGGATCCAAGTTGGACAGGACTTGACACATATGAGCCGATGTCTGTAGTCAGTTGATCCACAACACTGACCGTGACCACTCCTAGAATGCAAAAAAAAAAAGTTCAATGTCTGAATAACACTGACTGAATTATAAACAGGAAATAAAACTGTTTATGAATTTCATGTTCATATGACACAGCTACAACTTAATGTAAACCCACCTCCCAGTCCATCTCTCACTGACACTCTCAGATCCGCTGGTGCAGCAGGACAGGCCTGAAGAGTCCGCACACACACAGCCACAAAGTTCTGCAGGAAGGCTACTGGTGCGTTCTCTAAACACTGCCCTAGCACGGACACCTGAATATGGACATGTCCAGAATGCGAACATGACAAAGAGGGATTAGTAAAATGAATGAACAGAAAGTGAACAGTATGCTTTAAAATATTTTTTAAAGGGCATTTCTTTCTTTCTCTCTTTCTACATATGTATGTGTCTATCTATCTCTCTATCGACCTATCTATACTGTGCAAAAGTCTTAGGCACCCATGCAAATTCTTTAAAACCATTTTTCTCCGTATGTGATAAAGTGTCTTTGTGCCAGCAGAGTGAAAAGAAAAGAAACAGACAAGAAAGCAGTAAAAAGTATCAGGATTTGTTTCTTTTTGTAAAAGTAGTTGGTATTGTGTGAGCTGGTGAGGAGAACACAGGTTCGGTTCCAGATTCCTCCTCGGTTCCTCCAGCCGTTGTTTGGATTTGTGAAACACCACCAGCAGCTCCTGATTTAATTTAATGAAGGACTGATCGAGTCAAACCAGGTTTCTGATGGAAACTACAAGTAAAACTGGACTTCCACAAGGAACACGATATACTGAACATAACATCACTATTTACTGTAGAATGCTATTTGTATTTATTAATTTTAGTTTTATTTAGTATATTTTAGTAATATTAATGTGACAAGGAAGCACTCACTGGTCATCCAGTTTTTAATTATTATTTACCTGAGACTTCTGAAATACCAGTTTCCATAAGCAGGCTGTTTTTGCTAATATGCCTATAAGACTGATGGATGAATATCACTCTGATCAGTCTGAATCACTCCTTATATCTTCAGAATGAATGAGCAGCAAAATAGCTGAATAGGTGGATGCGTGTAAGTAAGTTGGTTTTTGTGACATCACAAAAACCCTCTGTTTTTGCTGTTAATTTCCATACATGAACCTTATGGACTAGGGAGTGAACAGTACATTTTAATATTGTAACAGTGTTTATGTACAATAACCTGATTTTAAACTTTGGTTTTACACGATACAGACTTAAAAAATTCGGTTACCCAGTTTTCTTTCAATGTTATTCATTTGTTTCGTTAATTGTTTGGAGAATTGGGACAAAAAAAACCAAACAATTTCATTTTGGCTTATTGTGAGCAGAAATAGTATTTGTTCACAAACAGTTACAAGCACATAGGGGGAATATCAGGCCAATTAATATCAGGTCACTTTTATAGTGTTATTGAGTAATAACCACCATCAAATATTTACTCAATAAAGAACAAAAGGAAAAATAGTTTTTAATATTAATCCACGTTATTATTAACATTAACACAAATATGTTTTAAAGAGAGGTCTTGCCCAGTTTTTTTATTTGATATTGTTCCTATTTTATGATATAGGATACAACATGAGATGGTGGTAAATGCATAAACAACAATTTACAATTAGTGTTGCTCGTTTAACATGTCAGTGCATTGTAACACACACACACACGATTAGTTCAGTACTACCTGTGGGATAGTAAAGTACTGGTTGTCTGTGGTGAAGATGGGCTCCCCCTGGCGGTAGTTTGTTGGAGGTACAGGAGTGGCTAACCGCCGAAACTGGAAAGAAGGAGCGGGCCTCGGAACACTGGAGGAGACAGACAACCATTCAGGACACATTTAAAGGAACAAAAAGGCAGGAAAGCCTTTAAAATCTGATAAAAAAAAAGAAAATGGTGGATACTGAGGGACTTTTAGGTATTCAGTAGTGAAACCTACATTGTCTGGCCATTGTAAAAGAGCCCTAGGAAGGGGCTGTTTTCAGGGGGGGAGGTCACACAGAGAAAAGGAAACCAGTCAGGAGCATTTTCAGCAGACTGGGAGGAGCAGTCATATTCTGGAGCAGGAGTGATGCTCCCTCCAAATGGACCAGGGAGACAGTGACCTGCAAACAGCCACAGTAACTCTGGAGTACAGTCCTGTAGGAACAAAAGATTGAGTTAAAAAAAAAAATCAACTGTGTTTATCATTTATGAAAAGAGGCTTATGAACATATATTCTTATTTTTTAAAACCAATATTACATTTGTGGATATTAAAGTATATGACCTCGATTCTCTCAACTTATTTAAAAAACAAGAGCATGAATAGGAGATTGTATTTATTTTTACATACTTATCAAACAATTCCTTTAAAATTACGCATCACAATTCAGATTATCTTGTTTCTTCTTAAATGTCTTACATCCCTCATTTCAGGTCCCACAGAGGGCAGAATGTACACTAAATACTGCAGCAAGTAGGTTATCATTGTCTGACGCACTGATTATGTAATAGAATTAACTTTATTACTGCTGGGCCACTGAACCTCTACTACTGTACAATGTAAGAGGAGTCATGAAAACTAATGTAGTAACTAAGACTTTCTGTTATATTAAACATACCTGGTCACAGCAACACCGAACATCACACTCTCCTGGGGACAGATCACATGGGCAGCGTCCCAAAGGCTGGAACACTTGATTAGGGATGACTGTCTTATTGTCTACAAAAACAAGACAGTCAGTTAACTACAGTTTCTCACACTAATCAAAACAGATTTCATTATTCAAATGTCAGACTCATAATACATCCTGCAAGTGCTGGTTTATTTTCTAGAGTCTGACGAATATATGGCTAAAATTACTGGCTAAAACTGATGACCCATTGATTTATCATAATTGTTTACTTCTTCAATGCCCAAAGCATCTGTGGGATTCAAAGTTTCGGATGATTGGACAAAAACCTAAACAGACACTTTGGAAGCAAAACAGTGATTTTTTTTAAGAATGCAATGAGACACTGACATGTGAAAAATGATACTCCTACGTCAGTCTTTTTAGGATGCCGCCTAATGTCACCACATGTTCCTATCACAGCAATATATGTGAAAAAATAAACACAAAACACCGCCTCAATGAAAATAAAGTAAAAATCAAGTTATTTAAAAGAATCTATAAGGCTGCTAAGAATTTTTTGGATGTTTAACACTGATTATATTATTGATGATTGGGATTTTCTCCTGTTTATTTCATTTCTTAAAAATGAGACAACTTCAAACCAAATTATGCTCGACAACTGAATCATTAGTCAGTAAATCATGTTTCATATTTGCCCATATAAAATTATATTGGCCAATTTTATTTCTCGTCCATATTTTTGTATAAATAGACCATATACATCATACTAGAGGCTGAAAAAGACTCTAAAATATGTAATCACAGTAATTAATAGCTCAATTCAGCACTTTCCACTTTTCACAATGAAAAAAGGCAGTGTTTTAGAGGAGCTGGAGCATGTTTACCTGACACAGGACCAGCAGGGGGCAGCTGGGCATAAATACGAGCCTGAACGATGAGAGAGGCCAGAGGAGCATCGTCTAGACACGCAGACACCCGGACAGTCTCTGCCACACACAGCGGCCGGGCACAGCACTCGGTCTCATTTCCACACAGCTGCAGGCTCTGATTCAGACTCAAACGCACCAGCAGGGCACTCTAGTACACAATAAAACAAAATATGTACTGTTTAATGAAGACATATAGGCTATAGGCTGACCTAGAAATACTGTTATGAGCTGTGGTAATAAAAATGAGCTATTGTGATTGTCCTTCTATGTGCTATAGAGACACTCTAGACTGTAAGAACTATTACTGTATATTAGGGGTGTAATGGTACAGAAAGGTTCAGTTCACACTATAGTTCTGATATCACGGTTCGGTATGGTTTCGATACAGCGAAGTTTAGTGACAAAAAATTCTGAAGCATGAGACTTGGTTTGTTTTCGTTTATTTTAACGAAACATCAGTGTATTAACCAGTAAACACTCACTCTTGCTTATATTTTCATGTATGGATGACAAAAAAACAACTTAAACATCTTGTGTTATTAATAGAAATGTGTAATTAATATTAGTCTTACCTAATAGAAGGTAAGTGAGATGGCAGGTATGGCATTCTTTTGCCAACTGGCAACTTTAGTTTGTTATTTTACAAAAATAAGGCACAAGAATATTTTCACATTTTCATCTACTATGTAGTGAAAACAGTAAACAAACTCACAGTGAAAACATGAAAAGTGACTCACAGTGAAAACAGAGCACTGAAAGTGCTGAAGTAAAACAAATCACATCTGTGATTAACTGTTGTACCAATCAGTTATATACCTCTGAACAGTGCTCAGACTTCAGATTTTATTTTTAAGTTTTTCTTCAAAAAAAGTAATTTGTCAACATTGTCTGTTGCAAGGGCAGATCGGCTGGCAGTTACTGTGTCACCTGCTGTTTCACTCGGGACTGAGGTGGCAGGAACAGCCAGAAAACATTCGCTCTCCACTGCTGTCGTAATTCACTGGGAACCCTAAATAATCCCACATGCTTGATTTAAAAGACGCAGGCGGGTCTTTCAGCAGCCATGTTATGAGGTTTTTCATGAGACGCGAATCAGCTTAAAGCTAAACTTTTTCAAGGTCGCTGTTTAATGTTTCCGTATGAAACTCACGCTTGTAAATTTAGTTCCGCATTACTTCCGCGTCTTCTTCGTCGTACCGTGTATTCTCCGTACGACATCATGTACAGAACTGTGACTCATGTACCGTGACGGTTCGGAACAAATACATGTACCGTTACAGCCCTACACTGCATATAGAGTAAACTCCCACAAAGTCGCAATTCAGAATTTGCGGCTTCAGTCATTTGTAGATTTTTTCTAAGAACTGTTCGCGGAAACCCCACAAATTCACGGAAACCGCAGATAGCTTTTTTTTGTACGCATTTTGTACACATTTTAGAATTTTGTACGCATTTTAGTGCTTAATTATGCTAAAAAATATATAATTCACAAATTTTGTAACATAAATATTCATGTAAATTCAGCAACATTTCCATCTAAAATATAACTATAAATTTTGTGGTACTGTGGAGAGAAACACAAAGAAAACGCGTCTTGGGATGGTGAAATACTCAGAGGCGCTGTACTCACAGAGGTTTGAAAGTAGCCAATCTGAGAGCATTATTAATTTCTCCTTGCTGCTGATTGGCTGCTGCCCTGTGACGCATCTCTGGCAGCTGCAGTCTAGCATTCCCGCATCATAACAGTTTCTTATGTGGAGAATCACAGTTCGTTTTGTTTTTCTTAAAGCCCTGTATCTTTATTACTGTAAATTAAATTACATTATTACTGTATTTACCTGCTTAAACCAAAGAAAATGACAGCACATACCAAAGAAAATGTGCTTGCATGAATTACAGTACAGTCTATTCAGGGGTAACATCGGTATTTACACTCTAGCACTGTGAGAGACAGCAGTTCAGTGTAAATACGGGTACAGTACGGACACAGGTTCACCATTACATTTTACATTTACATATAGTTTAAAATTAAATGAAAGTATTTTGGGAGCATGTTTGGGGGCCTATTTAGGGTTTACACTACAAAAAAAGGTATTTTGAGGCATTTTTGTTTACCACATCACAAATTCCGATTTTTTTACAATTCGCGTGTGCTCTTGGAACATAAGCCCCGTGTATTTTGGGGGTGTACTATATCGGGAACTGAGTGTGGACAGTTCTGAGGCTGGAAAAACTGATGATGTCTTAACAAGCAAACATTTATCATTTGTGCAGATGATTGACACAGTCATGAAGAAGCAGATAACCATCTTCATAAACATTCATTTAGTTGGTTTTACCCTGATGTGGTTTGATAAGTTAACATGTATACCTTTCCTACAAGCTCTTGCGAAAGATTCCACTGCACAGGAGATGAAATCACACATGAAGGAGGAGGGAGGCGTCCTATTGAACAAAGACAAAGAGACAAAGAGAGTGAGAGGATGAAGAGAAACAGATACAGAGAAATCGAAAGAGAAACAAGGCAGTGTGTGAGAGAAAAGAAGAGTGTGGGGAACAGAATGGGAGAGAGATGGGGAAAGAGAGAGAAAGGGAGAGAGAGAGCAAGAGGGAGAAAGACAGACATAGAAAGAGAGAGAGAGAGACAGAGCGTGAGAGGAAGATGAAAAAGAGAAAGAAAAATGAGAGAGAGAGAAATACACATAGAAAGAGGGGGGCAGTGTGAGAGGAAAACAGAAAGTGGCGGGGAGTGTACGTCACTCTAATCAATAACCATGACACTGGAGGAGAAAAATGAAAGAAATACCCCAACCTCCTATAAACACTGGTATGGTAATACCCAAACATACCCCTGCATGGTAAGAAAGGTGTGTGTGTGTGTGTGTGTGTGTGTGTGTGTGTGTGTGTGTGTGTGTGTGTGTGTGTGTGTGTGTGTGTG
>JBBIGA010003484.1:0-15756 GCA_037576975.1 Alestes dentex | reverse complement strand
TCTCTCTCTCTCTCTCTCTCTCTCTCTCTCTCTCTCTCTCTCTCTCTCTCTCTCTCTCTCTCTCTCTCTCTCTGAGAGGCCGTGTTTTTAAAGAGTCCTAGCTCCTCCCTTAACTCAGCTCACCTGGCTCTCGTCAACAGAGGAGCCCGAATTAAATCCTGGATCTACACTTTGGTCAGAGCTATAGTTTTAAAATACAATATGTTCGTACACAATAGGACATAGAAAATTGCAGAAAGAGAAGCACCTACAACCAGAAAGAAACTGTTTGTTCCATGCCCAGATATTCTGTGTCTCACAAACACATAGACCAAATGTGTCTCTGTCTGTCTCTGCAGAGTGTGTGTATCTATTGATGAGATATCTGGCCAGGCAGCCTTGAAGCACATCCACTATCCTCAGCATACTGCAGCATCCCTGGCTACAATAACACATGCACACGAAGATGCTTATTTATTGGGTGATTTAGTACCCTTAATCTAGCACCCTTATTTCACCCATAACATAGTTAAATCATTAAAACAACAGAGAAAAATATGACTCTTTTTTCTTTATTCCATGAGTGGAGTAACGGCGGGCCATCACACTGTGGCCAGTAGGACACTTTAGCGGACCACTTATATTGCTATCTATGCATTTAACTTTCATAAGATGTTAAGTATGACGACTTACTAATATAAGTCAACTACTAGCCTGTATTAACATTAGCTTAGTTGAGACCCAGCGATTGTCAGTGAATAGATTGCCATTGTAACCGTAATTCAAGCACCCAAAGAAGGGCACTGACAATGAGAGGGCACAGCTTCTGTACTGTACTGTGCTGTCTCAATGGAGGACTTGAGATGCAAGTGTGAGTGAAGATTATATTTACATACATTAATAGAACATTAACACACAGGATAAACAAGCTGAAGTGAAAACGAACAGGGAAACATACAGGGTTTCGCTGCTAAACTATGAACAGAGACGACAAGGGTAGTGCCACAGTTTGCTGATGAAGGTGGAACAAACTAACAGGGTATAAATACACAAGAGGGAAGCGACAGCACCCGAGAAAGGAGTAGCCAGACTTAAAGCGAAGGGGCAGATGGAGCAAGACTGAAGGATGTTCTGAAGGTGTGCTTCTGAGGTAAAATGCGATGAGTGTAGTTGAGCTAAACCAAAGGTGACTGAATGCGTGAGATGGTCAAGCTTAGCTTGCAGAGGAGAGGCCTGAGAAGAAATAGTCTCCAGAGAGAGGGTGAGGTGACAAATATGTGGTGATTAACAGAACTATTAGTAGCGTGGGCCATCCAGGTTCATGGGACAAATGTAAAAGCACCAAAACTCACACCAAATAAGAGTGTGCAGATGAGCCCCATGGACTGGCAAAAAACAAGCTCACTCTCCACCACAGTATAAAAGACACCATTAAAACACCATTCAGATACAAAAGTCTCCAGGTCCTTTATTGCTATATAAAATTAAAATTCCAAAATAATTCTAGACTTAATAAAAGCAGTAAACAGGGTTAAAACATCTTGACCAGGTCTCCACTTTATTCCTCCTTGACATGTAAATGGCAAGCTTAGCTTGACCAAGAGCAAAGTTGAGAAGCTACCATTTAATCCTCTTTTCTGATTATAACCTACACCAAGAATAAAAGCATGGGTCATTAAAACCTCTCAACATTTAAGAAAAAAAATCAAACATTAAACAGCATTTTCTTGTCTTTAAGACAAGAACAATACATTTAAATGCAAACAATTGTCTTTCTAAGACCACAGAAAAAAGATAAAACACCTTTACAAGGTTATTCCCGACACCAGCTGAGGACCTGACATGCCTATTAATTCTGCCCTGAGTTCAATCCTTGGAAGAAGATCCCCTCTGTCGGGTGCTGTACGCGCATTCCAGTAGTCTCTCAGCAATGCACAGTCCTCCAGCTCCATTTGCCTCACCAACTGATCAGTTATGGCTTTGGTGTGATGAATGGACCTCAGGCCCAGGATAGAAGCAACAGCTCTGGTGTTAGCCAAGCCATGGCCTGCCACATCCACCAAATGCAGAAGCTTGACCAGATTAGAGGCACACAAAGTTTGAGTGATGTCAGGCACACTGTCACTTGTCACATCCAGACGTGTCCCCTTTATCACTGACTCCTCAAGTAGCCAGAAAAGAGAGCAACTAGCCTCCAGCCTCACAGTCTTTAACAGGGACCAGAACTTGAACAGACCCTGGTTAAACACAGAAAGTCCACTCAAGCGCTGCCTCCTACAGTCCATTTGGAATATTGTAGTATTCAGTCCCAGACCATCCACCCTACAAAGGATCGTGGTGGTTGCCACCCTCCACACCAGATCAGCCAGGCCAGTTAGGAACAACGAGCCTTATTGACAGGTTAACCAGGCCCTGACCTTACTTATGTGCAAGCAAAAAGAAAACAGTCCCTAAGGAACCCAGTGGAGGTGAAAAGAAATCCACTATGATGGCCTGAGGAGGGCCAGCAGCCCAGGAGGAGGGTCCATGCAGAGTAATCGGTGCCAGAGAGCTGAAGCTATCAAATTATTAAGAATGACCACCCTCCCCCTAAAAGACAACTGAGGACAAATCCAGTTCCACCTAGCCAACCTGCCATCCATTTTCTCAAATAAACCATCCCAATTCTTCTGCTGTGTAGCCTCACCCCCAAGGTAAATGACCAAATATTTAAAACCTCCTTACTTCCAGCTCAGCCCATCAGGCAAGTTAGTCAAACCCCTTGCCCATGCCCCCACTGCTAGGGCTTTGCTCTTTCCCCAGTTTACCCTGGCAGCCGACCAGAACTCCACTGGCAGGCCATCAGTGCCAGGGGCAGTGTCACCCCACATGCTCGGTAAAGCAGCATGAAGCTCCTGTAAACCTAGCGGCCTTCCCGGCTCTGCAATCAACTGCTCAGGGACCCTCAGGAGACCTGCTTAGAAGGCCTGGGTCATAGAAGTATAGAAGCCCGATGTCCTTCATTGGCAGGGTCAGCTGTTGTCCCCCTTTTGATCACAAGCAGTGAATAAGCGCGCTCTGTCCATTTTTCCTCTCTAGACCAAATAAAAACTTAGAAGGGCCATCCATTTGTGTTAATCTTTGAAAACATAAATGGACTCAGCAGGTTTCCAAGGGTCATTTTTTTTTGGACTATAGTACAGCAACATGACCCTGCTCATCACAGGAAACCATGCATTGTTGAATTTCTAAAATGTCCAATTTCAGTTGGTTCGTAGATTGATTGTGTTGCGAGACATGTGTACTGCTGATGACAGAGCTGCCTAATTTCAACCCTCCCACAATCCCACCACTGACGCAAGTTACTAAAACATTTCAGTTATTTTTAGAGCTGTCCAGAAAGTTAAAAACCCTTGCAGAAAATTCACCTCACGCAGCAAGGAAGTTTTTGAATACCAATACACACTCTTAGGCTAAAACCTAAAGAAACTTCACATAACCATGCTATGACTGGAAAAAAACGATTGGTACAATCGCACAATTAAGGACACTGAGGTGGTGTTTAAAGCAATAGAGCAATCAAGTCTTACTAGTGATGCAAAATCGTCACACGCTTGGGCCCATGAATACTGTCGGACATTTGAGTTTGAAGTGCTCCAAGTGTCAGACAGACTCTGGGCCTGAGAAATCTGATGTATCGCCCACCGCCGTGCAGCAAGGAGGATCTATATGATTCCAGTCCAGCCTATCATCTTTTCTGCAGTTAAAATCCCTACCCATGAATAAATATTCCTCAGAAGAGCAATGTTGTAAAAGCAAATTGACAGCAATCTATCAGCACCAGTAACTGCAACTCAAACTTTGCCTGCACAATCATAAACATCCCCTGAATCACATTCTTTACTTCAACGGTGACTGATTAATGAGTCCTTGCAAACAGAACAGCGACCCAACCTCTAGTAGAGCCCATACAGCTGAAAAGAATTTCAGTCCCCCTCTCCATTTTACATATCACTATGTCTCCTGTAGCAATAACATATAAACCTGTTGTTGTTTACAAAGGTAAAAAATCAAAGCCGTCTTATTAACACCTTATTAACACCTTCACATTTAAAGAACCCATTTGGTATGATCTTCAGTCTGTAAACCTCCTGAACTGTAAACTGTTCATCTTTCTCAGACCTAACAATGGACTGAACAGTATAAATGATAAAACTCCGGTCAGGAAAATAGCCCTCTACAACAATGATATTCATATTTGTGGTCTGTTGAAGAAATTACCTTATTCTGATAAATGAATAAGCACTCCTATAGCTCTGCCTGCTCCTAACCTCAGGCTCATCTGATTTAGAATCCTCCGGTATGCTACATCCCGCTTCATCTTCATCATGCTTCTTGCCCCTTGCCCCAGTCACACACAGAGCTTTCCCCTTATTCTCCTTAGATTTAGCACCTTTAAACTTCTGTTTCCCAGAAAGGGCCTTAAAACAGGCCTCTTCTGCCACAAAATCAACATTGTCCTCCCAACCCACTGAAATGGACTCCTCTGCAGTGACAGCTGCCACACTGGCTTCACTGCCGCTGTGATCAGTCTCCATCTCAGCAGAAGGCTCTGAATGCTACTCTGTCACATTGTCTATTTTACCCCAACCGCTCTCAGCTACTGGCTCTCAGGCCGTCCGCACTCGGTCCTGTCCCAAAATACCTTATGGTTTCAGCAGTTTGTGAATACTCAAAATGTCTACCAGCCAGCAAAAAACATCACATGTTTAAGCAGAGGGGATTTACAGCCGAGATGGACTTTTTGGGACACAAATTGGCCATAATTGGCCAGTTCTGTAAGCAACAGCTCATCTTTAATAAAGACCAGGTACATTTGATAATGTTATTTAGCGAGCTGGATGCACGATAGGCATTACAGATGTAAAAGAGTCTTTTAACACAACCCAGCTCTACACCACCATGTTTACTTTCTCCACACTGTGAAAATCATCACAGTGATGTTCATTCTTGATGCGGACACAAGACTGTCACACACCACAATTTTACCCACAGCCAAACTACACCTCCACCAAGCAGGTCCCAGCAGGGATGACTTTAATGACAGCCCCGAATACACCGAGCCTAACCCCCCCACAACATTCCACACAAACTACACCACTAACAATTAAACAAACACAAACACACAGAGGAAAAGAAGAGTAGAAAGATGAAGAAAATATCACGCACCTGCTCTCACTCACTCGCACCCAGCACAGAGAGAGAGAGAGAGAGAGAGAGAGAGAGAGAGAGAGAGAGAGAGAAAGAGAGAGCTTAACTCTCAGGCCAAAGGCACTAAAGGCACCAGTTACACACTTTCAAAAGAATCAATTTCAAATTCCTGTGTGTGAAATCGAAGGTGAGTGAACAAAGGTGATTTTTTTTTCCCCCCGGTGACACCAAGAAGACCATTTGTTCTCGCTGGAACTGGAGTGTGTTGGTACGTCGCCCATGGCAACTCATCCATAACTGTGGAGTGCGGGCCATAAAAAAGGTAAAAAGCATTATAATTTATAAATGAACCCCATTCTCTGCACTCAGAGACTAGCATTACAGTACAATAACCCATAAATGTTTAGATAATTCATTTGAAAAAAAAACCAAAAAAAACCCCCAGAAACGGTCAATTGTACTTTGGAGCATACTTTTTTTTGGTCTATGTAAATGTTGAAAATACTACTACTAGTAGGTGGAGTAAGGATATGCATTGTAGGTTTTCATGTGGAATGAGTAAATTCAAATTATTATTATTTAATCAGAGGTATGTTAGGACCTTCATTGTGCGAGATATTAGCACGATTGACCTGTAAACATCTGAGACAATGGGACACCCTCCTTTTGGCACCGGTCGTGATGTTTTCCATAGCACAGGAAATCTCTTGCAAAAGGTTCTGCCATCTAAGGGGTATATGTCTGTGGTATGGGGGGCTTTGGTTGAGTTAAGTTTTGGGCAATATTCTGTAAAGCTTGTTCACCCAAGACTGCGAGCGGAGAATGGGTAGATCAGTTGAGTAGTCAGTTTAACTGTCCGGCCATGTTGTCATTGCTCCATTTTTTTGGTTATTAGCCAAACTATATAGACGTAAGCCTGTAAAGTGTATTTGAATCATTATAACCACAGGTTCATGCAATGCATCGCTCAAGTCCATGTAAACAATGAGAGCGCAAATCCAGGAAGGAGTTGACACTGTGTTCTCCCCCACACTCTCAGCAATCTGCAGTCAAAACTGTACTCCCACACTGTTGTTGGAGAGGAACAAAAAACAGAAAAATCCTTTCAAAATCCACAGATAAAAGAAGTCCTTGAGGCCATGTTCTGAACCAAAGAGAGGGAGAGCAGGCACCAGCAAATGAATGCATTCAAAACACCAACATAGGTTACGTCTTCATTTGAGCTTCAAGACAGGTGTGATTGGCTGCCATAATCTTTACAAATTGAAGGACATTGTAAAATTTTGGAGTATCACACCACATCTGCCAGAGGTTTTGACACTATGACTCATGGAGAACACACTGTACATTTTGGATCTTATTTTTCAAGCTGAAATCTGTGGCATGGTGTTATGTAAGGACTCTAGAAGAGAAAGAGAAAATGTGTGTTATCTTACACTGATACAATCTGGCAGCCCTAATGTCAGGACAATGACATAAAACTGTTCAAAATTAGTCACTAGATTGCAGTATATGCATCCAAGAGGACATGGAGTTTTTAATTGGTGCACTTTACCTTTCCTTATGTCACTACAGAGCTTGGGACCCAACAACACGTTGTTTTATACTGCTTTATATTGGCAGGGTAGATTCCACCATATTGGCAGGGTAGATTCTTTGTTTACATGCTATGAATAATCACACATTCTGACTGCTTAAAGGAATTTATGGTCTGTTGTGTTTTTTGGATGTGTCGTGCATAAAAATGAATCAGATGAGCCGAAGGTGTCTCTTAAGCAGCTTCAGAGGGATGCCAACAGTGATAAAATGTGCGGTGTGGATCCATAAAACTCCCTCACAGAGAGTGTAATAATGAATATGCTGCCTAATCTTCTCTCCTCCTGAATATGCTACCTCCTCTTTCATTTCTAGCTAGTGTGTGGCTTAGGTCCCAGTGCTTTTGAGTTACCTGAAGCTTATGCAATGTTTACATTTGGATATTTCACTCAGCCACTGGCACGCTTACCTTAGTTATTAGTATATGTTACTTAAACACTGGCATTTTACCTCAGTTATTGCCATACAGTACCCTCCAGAATTATTGGCACTCTAAAAAAAGCTAAAAAAGCTCAAAAACATCACTTTATCAGTTATCTTAAAATTATGCTGAAAATAGAAAAAAATCCCCTTTTCGAGGTAAGTTTAATCTGAGAATAAAACAACTAGATTCTCTGTGATCAAAAAACAAAACAACATAGCATTTCAAGAAATCAATACCTAATCAAATAATACATACCTAGCTAATTTTAAAAGCACCTATGTGTGAAGGGACTTTTAAGCACTCGTCAGTGATTTCCTGTTTCACTGAGGTATAAAAATTAGGTCACAAAGGGCTCAAATCGCTTAGTGATCCTTAATCATTGGAAAGATTCATGAACATTCCACTGCAATAAGGCAAAAGTGTGTTGACGTCTGAAATCAGGGAATGGAGTCAAGAAAATAGCTGCTCAACTTAAAATGCCATCAGCAGTTAGGGCAATCACTAAAAGATATTCAGTATAATCATGAACTGGTCTTTTAAGCAGGAACAGTGAGGAAGATGGCCTGAGAAGTAAAAAAAAAAACCTCCAAAGACCACAGTTTAGATAGTCAGACAGAAAAGAGCCATTCCTTTCTATTCACGATAAGCAAAAGTGAGTGAACTTTGCCAGGGGCCACTGGAGCTTTAAGTGGGACAGGGTGCTGTGGTCAGGCCAAATAAAAACTGAGCTATTCGACTCTAAATGATCAGGGTGGGTTTAGTGTAGATATAAAAATGGTTCCAGAGAAAATCATCTAATGTCAAGTGTTAAATATGGTGGAGGATCCGTGGTCGGCAACTGTTTCTACTCCTGAAGTAGCCCTGGCAATATCGTTCCCAAACATGACATTATGTATGCCAGGAAGATGATTCTACATCAAAAATGGTTAAATGATCATAAAATCAAACTTTGGCCATGGCCACCACCTGTCCTAAATCCAACTGAAAACCTGTGTTTTGACCTCAAGAGGAGGGTGAACAAGAGAAGATTCTAAAAGTTTCTAAAAGTTTTGGTAAGAGTCTGCACTGAGGAATGGTGAAAAATTTCTTCTTCATTCTCCAGTCTTATTAAACGTTTCAAGTGCTGTTTTGTGAATTACACAAAAACTAAATTTGAGAGTTCCAAAGCTTTCTTTCTGAATAAAATGTATTTTGTGATCACCTGTGACTTTGTTTCTTGTCTTTTTTCCTGGTAAATATGCAATTTTTATAAACATTAAGGGGATTGTTCATGAACCTTTTTTACTTGTACTAAATAAGAGTGCCAATAATTCTGGTGAGCACTGTATTTTACTCAACAGATCACAAGCAGCTTAAGGGTAATCTCATTTAAAATAATTTTATTCTTAGTGATTTTTATTTATCAAGAACATTTCACACAATGTAAAGTGTGGCTGCTTGGTTCAAATAAGGTCCTTTTTTTTTTTTACATAATCTAATACTGTGTTCTGTCATTTTTTGTTATTCATTATCATTTCAATTTTTTATTCAAGGAAAAGTCTCATCCTATTCTGTTCCACAACTGTTCAAGTCTCATCCTATTCTGTTCCACATCTGTCACTGCCATTTCTCTTTTGTGCCCTTCTGTCATGCCCTGTCTTTGATTATACATGCATACATGTGCTTTCTGTTTTGATTATGTCCCTGGCTCTGCCCTATCCTGCCCTCCTGTTTAGCATTTTCACCTGTCTATTCCCAGGTGTTTACCCATCTGTATATATTCACCCTTGTTTATGTTTGTGTTTGTCGATGCTCCATAATCCCTATGTAGTGTACATTGCTTAATGGCTTCTGTATTATTTTGGAAACTCTATCAGTGTTTATGTTTATAAAAAAATCCTCCCCTACACTTTTTGCACATTTTTTGCAACACAATTTGTAGTTTGTTTTTCACTCCTGTTCTTAGATTAATTTTTATATCCACTTTACACGCTTAATCTCCTTTGACTTTGTGCTTATAAATATGAACAAAAATGTATTAATAAGCACAAACATGGATTTGGTTAAAAATGAACTCTATCAGGAAAAAAAATGTGTCACAACTGCACCTTGCCAGTCATTGGAGTGCTGAGCCTGACACTTCTCTCTCACTCTGTTTTCCCTCTCATTTTGGTTTCAACCATTAACCTGATTGTCAACACCTGTTCTGGATTTATCTCTCTCTCTACAAATACCCAGCTTGAACCAGAATACTGCATCCATTCTCTGTTATGCCTACAGGCTAGCTTGTTGTTTATTTTGTTTGTGTATGTCTTCCTTAAACAGAGTAGACTGAAGTAGTACACCTGACAATCCCTCGTCAAGACACTGACCAGGTTGACCTAAGTGGCTGGATCTTGTGCTCCCTGGGCTTCCATCCTCTACTTCACAGGGCTTCACAGAGGCTTCTGGAGCTCATTCTGTTAAGCTGTTTATCTGAACCAACAGTGAATTCTGTGCCATGCACTGGGAATGTCTGATGATCAGAAACTACACTGTGCTCAGCATCTCCTTTTCTGGAAGTTTTGCATTTCCTGACAAAACTTCCAGAAAAAGGATCATAAATACATCCTGCAAGTGTGTGGTCTCATGTAGGCAAATCAGCATTATGACATGTTAGCAGTTAAAGCTTTGAGACATCTATGAGTAAATTGCTTTTTGCAGCAGTGTGGTTCCTTTTTGGCCTATTCATTCATTCTCCAGGCAAACTGTTTTCAGTTCCCCAGTGTTCTAAGAGTCTCACGCCTAGTCTCACAATTTCAAAATTCCTTATACATTTTAAATGAGTTTCAAGTCCGGAGATTGGCTAGCCAAAAAAAAAAGTCTTTAGGGTATTTGTATGATGTTTGAGAGTGTTGGCTTGTTTCAATGTACATCTCTAAAATATCCCAGCACATCATTCCTTTCATGATTATTTCAATGGCATGTAGTGCTTCATCCCACATCAAGCCAAGTCAAGTAGGTGTTTATCATTTCAGCCATGTCCACATTACACATTGAAATGAAACAACATTCCTTTAGGACCACAGCACAATAATTTAAAAGACAAGACAACACACCATGCAGTTGACAGGAGCAGTAACAGGAATTGTGAGTGAATACAATGTTTTGACATTCTGTATTCTGGCAACAGTCGTTAAGTGTGCAAAAAATGCAACAGAATGCAAAGACTGAGTTAGACGGTTATGAATAATTGTGCAAAATAGCAAGTAGCAGCATTAAAATTAGAAAAACAAGTCAAGAATATAAATAAATACAAAGTATTTACAGTGGTAGTTGGGAAGTAAGGTTTCTTGTTGATGGCAGAACAGTTTAGTGCAGTGTGATTGGGAGACAGTAAGCTGTTCAGTTCAGTGTGTGCATGTGTGTGTGAGAGAAGTACAGTTAATTGTTCAGTTCAGATGTTGTGAATCCTTCTGCGAGATGGAAAGAGGGAAACAGGATTTGTGAGGGGTGTGTGGGGTCATCCACAATGCTGATGGCCTGCCACAGTAGGGTCCTGCAACCTGATGTGCCACAATTTTCGTACCACGCCAGGATGCACTTTCCACTTTACTCTGTAGAGTGTTGTGAGAATTGTAAGGGGGCTGCTATCCTCAGTCTCTGTAGGAAGTAGAAAGACTGTTCTTCTCGTCAATGGAGCTCTTTCTCCATGATCTGAACACCAAGGAACTTGGTGCTCTGGATGATCTCCACTCGGGAGCCATTGATGTTCAGCGAACATCAATGCAGTCAACAACTAAGTCAACAACCATGTATTTTGTTTTGTCCACATTCAGAGACACATTCTGAGGTTGTTTGCTCTGCACCAGTCTGTTACCCATTGTACTTCCTCTATGTATGCCACCTCATCCTTGTACTTGATCACAACTGCACTTTTGCACCAAATCCCAAAGAGGTCACTGTGACAATGTGTGCTTCCATCTTGGGTCATTCACAAGGAGCATATCATGATGCTGCCACCTTCATACCTTCATTACATTTACATTTATGCATTTGACAGTCACAACTGAATCATGTTTCATATGTAGGTGAAGAGCAGGGGTACTCCAGGACCTTAATGAATCATAAAGCGTGAGACTTTTTCTTGATTAACTCAGCATAAACATTGTGGTGATTCTACTCAAATTAGGGTAATATATCCAGCATCATCATGTCTCAGTGAGTGTTTAATCTCCTGTAGTAAAACGACAGACTTGCACATTAGATGTTCTCCCTCTTCCCTAAATAGAATTGGAAGTGAAAGTCTAGGAAGACTATTCTCAGATGGTCCCTGAATACTCCCATCAATCAAAGAAAAGAAGCTTTAAATTCACAGCCTCTCCTTTGACTGCTGTCAGCTTGTTGGTACAATTTGATCTATTTGTCTTCCAAAAAAAAAAAAATCAAACAAAAAAAACAAAAACAAAGTGTTGGCACTAATAGCTGTGACGGGGGAAGTTCAATGATTATCCGGGTCATGTACCTACAGCAAAAGCCACAAATGGACATTAATGGGCCATGAAATGCCACAGCATCCAAGATATACTACACTGGGACAACTGACCCTCAGACCTATATAAGATTGTTACAGAAAGGATGTTTTGCCCACCTTACCCTTTGTGGTCATAATGGCCTCCACTCTTCTTGAAAAGCTTTCTACACAATTTTAGAGTTCGGAAGTTATGCCCATTCAAGCATGTTTGAGGTCAGGCACTGAAGATGACAAGGAGGCTTGCCTGGCAATTGATATTCCAATTCAGTTCCAGAGGTTCAGGTCAGAACTCTGTCCATATGAGTTCATCCACCCCATGTTTTTATGGACCTCGCTTGTTCACAGGGGCACAGTCATGCTGGGACAGGAAAGGGCCTTCCCCAAACTGTTGCCACAAAGTTGAAAAAATACATTTGTCTAAAATGTAATTACTATGTAATCACATTACTATTACCCTTCCCTAGAACTAAGAGGCCTAGCCTAAACCCTGAAAAATAGCCCCAGACCATTATCCCTCATCTGCCAAACTTTCATTTTGGAACTATGCATTTCAGTAGGCAGCAGTCTTTAGGCATCTGCCAAACACATTCATCCATTTGACTGACAGATGTTCAAGTGTGATTCATCACTTCGACAGACATGTTTCCACTGATCCAGAGTTCAGTGGTGGTATACACTGCATCTCTCTGGCCAAAGCCGAAATGGTCTTTATGTCCAAGCTGTTGTTGCTCCTAGATGCTTCCCTTCAGCAATAATAGCACTGACAGTTGTCCAGGACAGATCTAGTAGGACAGAAATTCCACAAATAAACTTGGGGCAAAGGTGGCAGCCCATGACGCTGCTATGTATAAAGTGACTAAGCTCTTCACTTTTACCCATTCTGCTTCCAGTGGTTGTTATGGAGGTTGCATGGCTTTACGTTTGATTGTATACACCTGTTAGCAACAGAGGTGACTGAAACACCAACGCATATCTCACCATTTTACCATCTGACGGATGTCACTGCACACGGGTGATGTTTTTTTTAGTATAATTATTTAGTATAAGTATAGTTAATCACAAGTACTTCATTGTATTTAATTAAATGTTTGATCACTTATTTGAATTTATTCTAACAGCAGAATTCTTTGTCTAGATGCTCATACTTCATTGGATTTCAATTGCCTAATCCTTTTCATTCCTTTTCTTTTATTTGAGCCAGTGGTGTTGGTGAAAGAGCTCCCCCCATACGTTTATCATTGCAGACCAACTCTGGACCCAACTACCTAAATATGGGGGAATGTTTGACATGTGGCAGTTGGGTGTTTGAGTTAGCTTATTGCTATGCTTATTATGTTTGCTTTATGTTGAGAAGTGTCCTTGGTGATTAGTTGCATTTTTAATGTGCATTATGTTTTTGAGTGTGTGTTTAGTGTGTGAGCTGGCTATCTAAAAAAAGTCCACTGAGACACTAGGACAATTTTTTTATTCAGTCACACTTAGAATTCACACTCGAATGTTCTATGCTTCCGCTGTGAGTGGAGTAGAGCTGAGTGGAGCAGACAAGGATATCATATCATTTTACAGGTGTGTGACGCCTGTGGGCCGTCAGAGACACTTTTGTAGCTCCTGTGGCCCCCCAGGCACACTGGTACGCAAAACTTTGAGTGCTGACTACCCACATCCACATTTAGCTGAATCTGACCTACATACACTACATCTTTCAGTCACGCTGCACAGATAAGCCTGCCCTCACTCTCAAAACGTTTCTTATTACTCACGAAAGGACAAGATTAGATCCTTATCTGTTTGCTCAAGCTGGCGAAGGGAATGGTGGCCGTAAATGAAAATGTCCAATTACTTAAAAGTCAGATTAACTCTCAAGGGCTTTCTTAATTATGATCCTCCACTATGCAAACAGTCACTAATCTCTGTTAATCCCGCCTTGTGGGACAGTGTGGGACTGATTACACACCACCATTTTTACAATAAGCTAAATTCCATAAGTACAAACAAGAGAAAGTAATTTGATGAAGACAAGAGGTTTCACTTTCAATTTTTTTCTCAGCAGATGCTAAGTTATTGATAGCCTTTAAAAACACACTGTAAAGTTTGTTTGTTCGTTCGTTCCTTCATTCATTCATTCATTTGTTCATTCATTCATTTTCTGTAACCACTAAATTCTTACTAGGGTTGCGGGTACCCGGAACCTATCCCGGAGTCAATGGGTGTGAGGCAGGGCACCAGTTCAATGTAAAATAAAAAAAAATGTAATTTAATAACAAGCAGGGGCATTTTCCATTATGGGTGTTACTATCAGCAAAAAAAAAAAAAAGAAAAAGAAAAATTCCTCTAAATTATTATTCTTTGGCTTATGGATCAGTTCATCAATATTGGTTAGATTAACCTGAATGTCGCTGTGTTCCAGACAGTCTATAAAGCATTCCATGGTCCATCTTGTTTGAGTTGAATGCTATATGTTTCATATAAATTCAGTGGTTCTGTATAGTACCATGAAAGTGTCTTTGACATGTAACAGTTGAAGAACCTTTATGGTGCTATACTGACCCATTTTTATTGAACCAAAAAAAATTAAAGAAGCTTTTACAACAAGATATTCATTACAAGGAACAACATTTTACATATATTCACTTGATTTAACTGAGTGTTTACAATTCTATAATGAACAACTGCTTTTACAAGAGGACCCTTGAAGAACCATTTTAAGGGTGTACCAAATGCTCATACACTGTAGTAAAAGGATTCATTGTTTCTTATATAACTCTGGGTGGCCTAGCTGTGCTCCAGTCTGTCCAGATAGCAAAGCTGAGCGGAAACATCATGCAGTGGGTGGGTGGGATATGGAAAACCGGTAATCATGCAAAAGGCTAGCTGTCGAATCTTGAAGAGTCATAATTGCTATCATCTCTGGTAGTCTCTGTCATTTTCTTTGGGAATGACTTCAGGCCTGGCTAGAGCAGCTGGCATGCAAGGCAGGTGTTCTCTTAGAAGAAACAAGAAATAATTAAAAACCAGCTTGTTTCACAGCAATATATTTTTGTCAAAAGCAAAACGTGGTAACCAAAAAAGTTTTCAGAAGTAGCCAAATCCCCATGATTCACATTTGCAGTTTGTATGATATGACATTCATAGCCTCAGCTCACCCAGAACATTCAAAACTCTGATTTTCCATATTCAGAGCAGTCAAATCAGATTACTCATTTTTCAGTGTGCTCAAGTGCTGATTGATTGAAACAATGCTACTGCCTCTCTCCTTTGAAATGAAAATGGCCTGAGATTGCTTGGAGGTTTCTTCTGGAGAAGTCCCACTTTGGAAACTGTAATTCTGTCCCATTTCTGCAAGAATGACTGAAGCAGGGCGTTGTGCTCCTTTGAACTACTGTAATTGGAAGGGAAGCACATCAGTGGATAAACAATTCATGAGAAATAATTAATTTTAAGAGAAAATAGAACTGAGAATAAAGTGGCTGGTTAAGAAGCTGAATCATCGTCTTCTTATCCGGACTTCTCAATGGGTTTGGTTGTGTAAGGTATTTCTCTGTCTATACAGTTACAGTACAATGAAATACAGTTAAATGAAACATTTAAATAACTTTTAAAAATATATTACCACAACTTGTTTGAACTTTTTAAATCAGATTCAAAAGAAGTGCTTGCTAATGCCTTCAACAATGGTGAAGAATGGTGAAGAATTCCACTTTCACTACACAAAAGTGCACAAAACCCATCGTCCCATTAGAGGAGCAGGGATGACATTCCATTTTTGGGGAGGGAAGAAATTCACCTCACCCATACCCATATCCATCCCCCCCCCCCCCAGTCCCCGTTAATATTATACTAAAGCAGAAATATGCTTCTTAAAGCATATCTTTAAACAACTATGGTTCGCACTGACAAGACCTAAAATATTGCACGTATTATTGAATGCATCATTCTGAATACTGTTGTCTGAATATTTTTAATTGTGGACACACTCTTGATTTACTCATTAGTAAGGCTCTAAACATTTCCTCCATTGTCATTAAGGATGTAGCACTATCTGATCACTTCTGTATTTTCTTTGATATATTGATCT
>JBBIGA010003410.1:0-15761 GCA_037576975.1 Alestes dentex | reverse complement strand
CTCTCTCTCTCTCTCTCTCTCTCTCTCTCTCTCTCTCTCTCTCTCTCTCTCTCTCCCTCTCTCTCTCTCTTTCTCTCCCTCTCTCTCTCTCTCTCTCTCTCTCTCTCTCTCTCTCTCTCTCTCTTTCTCTCCCTCTCTCTCTCTCTCTCTCTCTTTCTCTGTGCAGCTGATTTCGGGGTCGCTGCAGAGATCAGTGCTTCTGTTGCCAAGCGGAAGTCTTTTATTGGAACTCCCTACTGGTGAGCCGTCTGCCCAGTGACCAGCACCGCCAGTCCTTCAACCCGTTTCTAATTTATCCTACCGCAGTGTGCGTCTGTGCCACAGCAGAGCAAAAAAAAAACACTTTTTACAAAGCTACCACTTGAAGCCAGCTTTTATAGCTTTTGGAACATCAGTATGAAATATTTGTATTTTTTTTAATATTTGCATGGTTTGACTGTAGTTGTATGTGTGGTCACATTTGCTCACTTTTGCCACATTGCCTTCAATAGTAAAGACCTCAGCCTGGGTGTGTTAATGAGGGTGGGGTACGCAGAACTGAGCACATTAATAACATGTTCCTCTACTATAACTAGCAGACTGATTGTGCTGTAGTTCACATCAGTATTGCACTTTCTGGCTCGAGATCATGACATTGCAGTAGAAGGAGCTGGTCAGATACAGTTAATACTAACAGGCGCTACCATCAGTAAGGCTTACTGATCTTTACAGAAAATCGCAGTAAAACAACAGTATACATGATGAAACTTTGTTACTTTAATGTCGGTTAAAAGAGTGTCAGGTGCCCATGTTTAAGCTGTAAAATGTGCACAGAACCAACTTTCTCAGACAGAGAACACGTGAAGACCGATCTGACTGGTCCCATTAAGGCATCATTAAGTGTGGTGTGTGTTTCTGTATTTTTGAGGATGGCCCCTGAAGTTGCAGCCGTGGAGAAGAAGGGGGGCTACAACCATTTGTGTGACATCTGGGCTGTGGGCATCACTGCCATTGAGCTAGCAGAGCTGCAGCCACCCATGTTCGATCTTCATCCCATGAAGTAAGAGAACCATAATACAATTAAAATGTTACTGTAATTTTGAAATCAGTTTTTGCATTTATTTAGCTGCAATTTTTTTCTCCATTATGGATGAACCAATAAAAGTGACACACAATCATTGAAAATAAATTGCATTCTTAAAAATTCTGAACATTTTATTTTTTGCTAAAAGGCCTCTATTATAGGAATATAAAGTTTTGTCACAACAGTATGTTTTCTAAGAACAGAGGATATAATTGTTGTCAGAATAAAAGCTATCGCCCAAAATACAGCGTTGCAGTCTGTATTTTCAGTGTAAGCTACAGTACCATTTTATTAAACATTTGTTTTGGACTATTTCTTTTGGTTTGTTTGTCATGCAGCTGTGACACTTTTCAAATGATGTAATAAGTAGAAAACAAAAATCGAGAGTTTCAATATGTATGCATAATGGTATTTATGGTTTGTTATAGAGCTCTGATGTTGATGTCCAAAAGCAGTTTTCAGCCTCCCAAGCTGAAAGACAAGGCAAAATGGTAAGTTTGTGTCACAATTTAAGTTACATTTTCCTAAAGAGACAGTTTCACAATTAGTTTGTTTAAATGTGTTATACTGGAGAAAAATCAGAATCAGAAAACTTTATAAATCCTGGTTAAGGCTTAATAGCTTAACATGTGGGACAGTGGTTACTTGAGGACTGTTGATTTTGTCTGTCATCAGGATTCGAAATGCATGTGTAAATGGATTACATTTTGTCTGTATGATGTAATAGTGGGTAAACTAATATATAATGTTTAGATTTTTCATCTGATATGCATCTGTGTCCCTCCAATCCTTTTTTCTTAGGTCCTCAGGCTTTCATAGCTTCGTGAAGATGTGTTTGACCAAGAGTCCACGGAAGAGACCCACAGCAGAAACTCTTCTACAGGTAACAAAGGAGTGACCTCACACATTATGTGTAATCAGAACATTTTATTCCATTAAACATGACAGGAAACGCTTTTATTTGAAGTCAAGCCTCTTGAAGAAATTTCATACTTATGATATTTTCATATATACATGTGTTCAAGTGGTTTTGGTCTGAGATGAGATAGACATACTAGGAATATTGCTTTTTTGTTTTAGTTTTTTTCTACTATCAATGATTAGGCTTATTTTGTACTACTGTAACATAATAAAGAGCAGAGGGTGCTATTAGATTAGTGATGTTTTAACCAGTTAAAAGCAAATGATCATATATTTGTTTTTTGAAGGTGACGGAGAATAAGACTCTATAAGACTATAGAAAGAATATGTTACCTGCAGTTCTCGTGTGTGGCTGCTGAATAACTAAAACACATCCAGTTTACAGTTCAACTGTCAGTGGTTTCCATGACGATGGAAATGGCTACTCAGAAAGTTACAGAAACTGAAATTAGCCAGAAATGAACAAAATACAATCCAGCATAAAAGAAAAGCTTTACAGACTGGCTGCAAAAAATGATATTTATGTCAATCAGGCAAGAATGAAAAAGAAATGAATATTACTTTGCAACAGTTTCATGCCTTTGTCTGCACTCCAAAAGACTCCTACTTGTTTTGCCGGAAGGAATTGTGCATATTGAAGCATGTTTTGCTTTACTGTGGTACCGAAGCGAGCACTCAAGGCCCTGTGTTATCATGAATAATATCTTGCCTTTGGCTCGTGCCTGCGACCAAATCATGACGGTGATATTATTTGTGATAGTTATTCTGTTGTATTGTTATATTGTTAGGTACTATATATTATATGTTACCGTGATATAGACATCAATATTAAAGTGCATTAAACTGAAACCAACCAGTGTCATGTAGTAATGTCATGTAGTAATTTTGTACGGGGTGCAGTGTCAACAGAAATATTATACTAAACATATAGATTTACTGAATGTGTTTGTGACCATCTTTGGCCAACGTATCCTCTTGTTTTCTTTTTTTTTTCACTGTAGCATCCCTTTGTGACGCAACTACTGACCAGAAACCTGGTCATTGAGCTGCTGGACATGGCCAACAACCCAGATCTCCACCAAGCACCCACCATCGAGGACAATGACCAGGATGTGAGTCTGATGTTGAAATTTTTAAATTTTAGTTTTTATGCTGGATAAATATTTCCACATTAGCTAAAGCATGAACTCTTGTGTGTGTGTGTGTGTGTGTGTGTGTGTGTGTGTGTGTGTGTGTGGCCATGCCTTCACAGGCTACTGATGCCACTCCAGATAAGATTCGATCTAAAGGAAAGTGTTTACCAGTGGAGAGAAGTCTGTCTGAGGAACAGTGTGAGTATGAGGAATGCCATTGCGGTCCATTTGCAATTTAAATTGAAGTTACACACATGCAAGAAAATACGAGCTGGCTTACACTCCGTTTTCTCAGTCCTTCTTTTTATCTATTGTGGATTGTGCATTACTCACGATAACAACTCTCTCATGAATAAAGTACAATTCCTGCTTGTCTGTACAAGTTCTCTACCATCAGAGAAATACGAGAGTGTTCTTTAACATCTGTCCTTTCTCTGTGACATTCATATTCGTTACAGTGTATCTTATACATTTTCACACCACTCAGTTTATTTTTGCCCATCCTTGATCCTTTCTCTACATCCTTTTAAATGGCTACATAGATCGAGAGACCATGAGGCCCCTGGAAACATGGAACAATTGACCTTTCCATGTTTCACCCAAAATGTATTCTTTAAGAGCAACTGTTGTGACACTAGAAGAAGCATGGTCAAGTGTGTATGTGTGCTGCTCAGAGTGGATCACACACAGCAGTGCTGCTGGGGATTTGACACTATGTGTCCATTTACTGTCCTATTTCTTAGTGTGATTGTGGAATGGCTTGATTAGAGACATAGTGTTAACACGCCTTTAGTGGTTCAGCAGTAAAATGCCAGGAGAATCAAAACCATTTAAATCCACGCTGCGAGTAGTTTTGTTGTAACACAAACTTTTTATAGCAACCACTCAATCACACTTTCCATTTTCTTGTGGAAATGCATCTAGTTACATTGTTGGTCCACCTTGCAGATGTATAGTTATTGATCACAGACCATCTAACGCTGCATACTTTGTGTTGGTCATCCTCCTTCATCAGTGTTCAGTGTTTGCCACAGTGGACTGGATAGTTTTGGTTGGTTGACTGTTTTCATCCCTGCAGCACTGCTGGGTCTAATGCACTTAATGCCATTGTTGCCCAATTCCAGCCCTGGAGGACCAGTATCCCTCAGTTTCCCTGCTCAAAAACACCTGTGTGGGGAGGGGAACTACCAAAACTGTGTGGAACACTGGCACTCCAAGACCAGAATTAGGCACCACAGGTCCATGCAGCAACCAGATGTTACCTGATTGTTACTGGTAGTTATTGGGGGTTGCCGATTCATCAAGAAAGGAAATGTGAATTTTGCAGTTTACTGAAGTAATCGTGGCAGCCCTACTGGTGTTGCTGTGTTCCTTATAAGTGATCAATTAGACAGCTGGCAGTGTTTGGTTGAGGGCCACACCACACACACACACACAAAACACACACACACACACACACACACACACACACACACACACACACACAGTTTAATGTATGGATCTAGAGCAGAGGAGGAGGCATTCATGACAAGGCACCCATTGAGGAAGGCAGTGGTGATGTCAGCAGGAACAGAACCCATAGAGCTGGCACTGTTTACTGCACACTTATGGCATGTGCTATGCCACTGACCCACCCCCACACAGACGCATACACACCACCACATGTGCGGAGAACCATGTGAAATGGAACCACTGATCAGTCCCACAGATGGGCAGAGTGTGTGTGTGGTCGGGTACAAAGCCACTATGGCACTATTGTCACATGTACTATCAGGATGATAACAACATTTACGCAGTCAAGCAGACAAACAACACACATAGTGGGGGCCCTCTACAGCAGAGATGGACGTGACACACACATTAGCGCCACTGATGTTACGAAATGGTTTAAAGCATATAAACAGATGCAGATAAGTCACAGACTTTGACTTTGTCCTCTTGAAATAATTTGCCCCCAGAGTAGTTTGGACACATGCATGTCTGCAGTGGGGAGTTAATGGATCAGCGTTTGGAATATCAGTTTAGATGCATTATGACAGATTCCATTCTAGTACACGTTCAGAACATTCAGATCAATAAGGCTTAATGATTGATTTGTTTAATAGAGTAACAGTGGCTTATAATTATTGTTATTATATATAATAATAGCAGTGATCATCGCTTTCTTGAATCATATTCTTTACACATCAAATAAATGTGATGGGCTGAACTGAGAAATGTCTTTATTAAAGGGGAAGCCTCAGATGGAAAGGGTGAGATACAAAAGAAAACTATGAACAGCTCAAATGTGACAAGACTAACTCTCATGTAATTTGTTCTTTTTTCTTTTCCAGTTGACCAAGTGAAATTTGCTCCTCTGCGGAGAAAAGAGACAGACCCGTATCCGGACCTGGTGAGTTCTGCATTTAATTTATCACTGAAATAAATGAAGGTAACTTCAAACATGATTAGGGAAATTTGGTTAGTTGATGATGGTGTGGTAATGTCCTTACTTCAGTTAATTTTGTTTGATTACTATGATGATGACTGGAGTGTGTTTCTCCCAGGGTTCATGTGATGACTGGAGCATTTCTGGAGATGAAGCTGAGTCTCCGTAAGAGTGTTTTTTGTTTTTTTTAACTCATGTGTAAATACATTTTATTTAATAAAGAAGTAGTGTGCATTGACCTTGAGGGAAATATGTATATGTCACATTCTAAACACCGATTTGTGATGTACTTTTGCCCTGCATGTAAAGTAAAGTGCCAGCTAAAGTGCCAGCTATTATTCTGAATAACTGATTAATGGATATAGAAACAAACTCATTGAGAGCGTTGTGATGTTAAATTGTTAGCTGTACAGAAAGTTACTGACTCATTTTTTTTGTACGACGGTAGTGGTAGGAAAAGGGGGCCGCAATGTGCCAGTGAATCTACATGTGTCTTCTGAGTTATATATGAGATACTGATGGTGGTAAGATAGTGGTAAAACCGAAAAAAAGTAGTTGGGAGGTATTTTGCCTATGAATAGCCTGCATGGTGTATCTCTGTTCCCTGAATGGAGTTTTAAAATATTTTTGAGGCTAAAAGCTTTTTTCAGAACTATCATGAAAGTGTCTGAAGCATCAGGCAACATATTTGTAACCATTTCATGAATGAACGTTGTGATGTAGCTTTTTCAGTCATTAAACGCAGACGTCTGGTTCCCATCACCACACGTGTAAACAATTCTCCAATAGTTTCTTTAGAATGTCATGCTTCACATCAGACCACACTTAATGTGTTTATTTATCGACCATGTAATTAAGCTGAATTTTTGAGAGATTAATGGAATTCCCATTGAATGCAATTAAATAACTGGATGGATCAGATCCCAGGGTATTTACAAACAAACTCTGAAGGACCACAAAATCCATCCAAAAAAACACAGGAAAGGATTCAATTTACATTTGAGTTCCAAGTAAGCATAACTGCAATACAGGTTATTTATTATAACTGCCTTGATCTCTGGTTGACGGTGTTACAGGGGTCTCCTGGAATGTGTGGAAGAGGAGCTGCAGCAGAGGTAGAAATTAAGTCAAGGACGCCATCTTCTGACTGTAAAACATAGTGCACCTCTGAAAATGTGGATGTGCTGCTTTGCACGCTGCTGTAGAAAACTGAATTGCACTAAATTCTGATTAATTGAATTATTTTTCTCTTTCACTGTTTGTCATTGGCTGAAACTGATAAACTTCATCAACTTTCAGGAGCCTGACAGTAAAAAGGCTGTCATCCCATGAGGTATGGATTGAGAATCATAGTAAAACAACAGTTAGAATGCACTTTGTCAATGTTAGTACTGACTTTTTCATGTTGTTTTTTTTTAATCGATGTCACATAGTGGGGAAAAAGGAAAAGTGGAATATTCAGCACTCCACCAGTCTCAGCCACTGCCTCACTTCCTCCCATGAGCACTTTCAATGCAGCGCAGGACGACAGAGACCTGACTCTGAGGCCCAACGCAACCCTGCGGCCTGATGCTGCAGCGCGGCCCAGCTCAGGTAATAGTAATAATAATGAATATACATTTTATTTTAATAGTGCGCTTCTGTGGCTGTCAAAAGTTCTTAACAATTCAATACAAGGTTACAAACATAAAAGGGGCTAACACAAGTAATGTGGTTAGATAATTAAAGCACATCCAAAAGGATAAGTCTTTGTTTTTTTTCTGAAAAGTTCTGAAGTTCTAAAGTAGCTCATTCCTTATTTCCTTATTAATAAACACAGTACACTGAAAGCACTGTCACCCAAGGAACACAACTGCATATGTGAACTTGTCTATCTGTGAAACTGCAAGTAGCTGTAAGAATGTACACCTTAAGATCTGAGAGGTTCAAGTTAGTTTTGATCATATATACAGATCATGTCTCATCGTTCAACAAATCTCAACTTTAGAAATTCTAAACTATTACTCCCTCCTTAGAAACCTGATATAGGTAGGAACTTAATCACTAACTGCTTTTGCCACTTCCTTGATGTTGTGCAACATACACTATATGGACAAAAGTATTCACCCATGCCAGGGTTTGGGCTCGACCCCTTACTTCCAGAGAAGGGCACTCTTAATACTTCAGCATCCCAAGACATTTGGACAATGCTATGCTTCCAACTTTGTAGACAAAGTTTGGAGAAGAACCTTTTCAATCCCAGAATGACCCTGCCCCAGTGCACAAAGCAAGCTCCATTAAGACATAGTTGGATGAGTTCAGTGTGGAAGAACTCCATATTAAAGTCTATGTATTTGAATGCTATCCCGTTAAAGTCCCTGTTGGTGTAATGGTCAGGTGTCCCAATACTTTTGTTCATATAGTGTATCAGGGTGATTTTGGCATACCCATAACTAGATCAACAATGTGGATGAAGTGGACGGCTGCTCGGGACAACCAACGCCCAGGAGCACCAAAAAATTGCTCAAAAATAAAACAAAAAACCATAAACATTTAAAATTTCAGAACACTCCCCTTCAGCTGCTGTTAATGTAATTATTCTGCAGTGCTGATTAGATGCCCAGCCAGTCAGGATGTGCGACAGTGGTGCAGTGACCCGTGTGTTCCTGAGGGGAGCAATACACAAGATGAACAGAAAACCCTTACCAGAACTACCGGCAGGGACACAGCTCTGTCTCCAGAGTGGAGCACCATGAGGAAGAAAGCGGAGGATTCGGTCAGACACACACTGTTTTCTTTTCAACTTCTTACATGCTTGTAGACATTCAGTCTAACAAACTGTAATTTAAAATATTTACCCTTTGTAGTGTGGCCTGTGTTTGGACAGTAACACAGTTTTTTTTTTGGTTTGGCTCTATTTTCCAGCACAGTTCATGTGAAACGAAACAATGACTATGAGGTTATAATGTATAATCACAATTATACACATGTTAGGACCAAAATTCTCTGGGCAAATTAACATGCACTACCGATCAAAAGTTTACATTAATTTGACATTAACTGTTTTTATATACAGTCTATATACATATGAAGATTAAAATATTATGTTCATGCTACACAGTTTTTGTTTCCACGCACATAGCCAGTGATTAATTTCTGACTGAATGTGCTGTAGGCCAGATACTTCTACATTATCCATCACTCAATATTAAATGATCAATTTCAGAGGCAAAACGCAACCAAGCGTTTATATACTGATGGACTATTGAAACGTCATACAGTTACTTCCTAAAAGCCCCCAGTGTATTTGTTCACTTGCAAAATGATGTGAAATCCTGGTATAATGCTTTGATATTCCTGTCAACAATGGTGATTATTAAACAAAATCCCAACCAGCAAAAACAAATGAGTTGCTGCAATGTAGGTTTAGGAATAACTTAACCTTTGTCTCTTTTTTCTTTACTAAAAGTATCACTGACAACTGTGACTGACCGAAGTTCCACATACATTATTCTGATGTGTTTTAACCTTTAATCTGTAGAGAGCTGATTCTCATGGACTCCCTCCCACCCCCCAAGTCCATGTAAGTGTTCTCCTAATCGCATGAGCTGCCTTAAATTCTTTCTCTTTCCATTTTACGCCCTGTTGTGTTTAACACCTGCAGTGTACACAGACGTACATCAAAATCTGAGGTTTTTTTAGGTTAGTTTTGTTAGCTTACAAGTTTGGTGCCAAATTAAGGTGACTTTTTTTTTTTTTTAACATAAAACATAAAATATGTTTTTTATTACAGTGTACACTTCTTTAATTATGTTGAACCAGAAAGTTTATTTGTTCCAGTAGCTAATACACAACAAATTCAGGTTAAATAATGGGCAGTTGAAAAGTTTCATCTGGTGAATTAAAAGAAAGAGAATGACTGAAATATTTCAACTCTCTACATCATGCATGTTAAAACACTTTTGAGGAATGTGGAGTGCGTTCGGTCATCCAGCGCCTTCTGTTCTTATACTTTGGTTGATGAAATAAATATAGTTTTTTTTTTTATTACCATGTCAGTCTACTAGTACGCACCGCCTTCTGTCATGTTTCATTCTCATGACTAGCCGAAAACAGACCTACCTGATTAGTCTTATGACTTTTTTATCTGCACTTACAGTGTTTATTGAGCAAATGTGCTTCCAACATAATGTATTGCTTTTTTCACTGGCAAAAAGTGGATTCACCTGAAATGAGGGTACAAACATTTATGCAAAGTATATTCAACATTTGCTGTTTCCACCACACTTGACAGGGTAAGAAATGTAGCTGTTTTTATGTGCAACACTAACTCATGGTGGATCAATACATTATATTAACCATTGTCTTTAAAAAGCGTCTTTGCTGTCTGTGTTTGAACAACCACAGGTTTGCATCTGACAGTTGTATTAGGTGTGACCAATCTGACTGAAGTATGGTTTGCACATGAATCCCTCAAAAAAGTCTCAATTTGTGCCCTGTTGTGCAGATGGGGGCCTGTTTCTCCAAAGTCTTCAACGGTTGCCCACTTAAACTCCATTGTGCCGTGACATGGGTTTTCCCAAAGACCAGAGGTGAGTTATCTGCAATGAGTACCTTCACTGTGATAAATAGAGTTCTGTGCCTAAATAGTTGTTGGCTTGGAGATAGGATTATATGACCATTAATTGCTACAGAACCTTACCATTATAAGGTTTTCAATTCTTTAAAAAGGTTCTTCACATTTACAGATCTCACTTACAAAATGCTTCTCTAAAGAACCACCCTATGAAAAGTTATCTTTATAATCACTTCAAAGAACCATCTGAAAGGTGGTTCTTCGAAGGCATTACTCAAAAAAAGAATCAAAGTTTTCGTAATTGTATGGTTTTGAACTGTACCATATATGTATGTTCTATTCTGATATTATGCTCTAGATCAGTTTCTGATTTTGGGGGCAGAGGAGGGGGTCTACACACTCAATTTGAATGAACTTCACGAGGACACTCTGGAAAAGGTTCTTGCTGCTCTATTGTGTTATTATTACATATAATGTTACACAATCATATTGTATTAATATTCAGACTAGTTGTACCAGTGTCTTCTTGCATTCATGTATGTTACTTACTGTGACATAGCAGCCAACCCCATGAATCATTCTTGTCTTCTCAGTTGCTTCCACAGAGATGTACCTGGCTGTACGTCATGAACAATGTCCTCATGTCTGTCTCTGGTAAGCTCATGATTTTTACGGTTTCCAGTTTTCTCCTGACATTATGAGCACTGCAGGCCATGCCGTGTATAATAGAAATCTTTTTTTTTTTCATTGTTTTTTGTAGGAAAGTCATCTCAACTTTACTCTCACAACCTACCGGCTCTGTTTGAGCAGCGTCTGCATATACAGAGGAAACAAGGTCACCTATCCCTCAGCACCACCCGCTTCACTGAGAGGATCATCCACAGGTCAACACACAGGCTCTGTTTCTCAGTAGCACGCCACTTACCTGGAATAACGTAGTGTCCAAGGAGCTAATGTCTTTGATATACTGCTAGATGTTATTGGCATGATTAACCGCTATGGGCCTATATGGAGTAGAAAAACCCTAAATATCGCATGCATACCACAACATACTGCAAGAAGCTATAATATTTTTACTCATGTCGTACTGCATGTTAACATCAATATGACCCACGAGCAGTTCATCCACTAATAAGCAGCTAACAGAACGCAACTGGTTAAAACATCTTTTGAGGCAGTTCTGTTCGTTTTAGTGCCTAAATGATTGTTCATCACTGGTATGACACACATGCGGCAGAGACTGCAAACTGCAAGCCTTAAGGGGTTTTGTTGGAACATTCTTTGTTTAACAGGAAGTTTGCTGTATCACTGAAAATCCCAGACACTAAAGGCTGTCGAAAGTGCAGTGTTGGTAAGGGAGATTTATTGTCACTGTTGTGTGTGTGTTGTCTCTGTTTGACAGCCCTCTCTGATGGAATGCAATTCACTAACAGGACTTTTTGTCACACTTTATCTTTTCCCACCAGCCCGCAACCCTTACACTGACAGCACGTTCCTGTGTGCAGCTGTTCCCTCAGGGCTAGTTTTGCTCCTGTGGTACGAACCCCTGCAGAAATTTATGCACCTTAAGGTGAGATCATAAGCTCCGCTCAAACTTGCAGTGGGGACACACAGTGCTTACGCTTCATATTCATTTACTTTCGTTCATCTGATCTGACATTCAGTACCTCTGGCTTTTCCCCCATAACTCAGTACAGTCAGATCAGCACATACTTTCTGTGTTCTGCTGTGTTTTCTGTCACTATATATAGAAGCAGTTTTTATTGATGAATACACTGCAATGGTTTTAAGCATGTGGACACATTCAGTAAAAAGGAGAATCAGTTGTGAAGCATATTTTGAATGTCCTTGCTCAAAAATGGTAGTGAATATTTGTTAGTTCTATGCATATCACAATAAATTTGACAACAGTGTTTTAAAGAGATCATGTGTTTAAAAAAAAAGGAGAGTAGATTAAAAGACCATTATTAAAATCCTGTGTGCATTTTTTAATCCTGGGTTATGTGCCACCGACCACAGAGCGGAGAACCACCCAGACCAACTCACTGAACACTGATCCACTGAAGGGAATCCACTGTTTCAGCTAACAGTGTTCAATTTCATTCATGTAGCACCTAGCTGTGAGCCTGCCCGACCCTCTGGTTATCTTTGAGCTGCTGGTTTTGGTGACGGATGAGCTTCCTCAGCTCTGTGTAGGGGTCAGGGAACATAGAATGGGAAGGGATGAACCAGAGCAACAGCTGAAGTTTGACATCATCCAGCTGAATGGCGCGCCAAATCCCCCACCAGGTAGGTGTGAAATAGGCTTGAGGCAGCATGACCAGAAAGCCTTGCTCTTTCATTCACTTTATAATGAATAAAAATGTGTGTGTGTGCATGTGTGTGTGTGTGTGTGTGTGTGTGTGTGCTTGTGTGTAGAGAGGGAATCTGTAAGGGCAGTGCAGGTAACCCAACTGGACAGAGATACAGTTCTGATTGCACTAGAAAGTGAGTACCTGAATGAGTATTACCTACTTCATTACCTGAAAGTGATTCTCAGATTTTACTAGGGTTACATCAGTCCCACATAAAAAGTGTACATCAGTCACACATAAAATATATATTATGTCAATACAGTTATTGGCAAAATAAGAAATTGTAAGTCAAATTTGGAAATTGTCTTGGAATCTTATGGTAAAATGGTCATTTCTGTAATCGCATGCAGTATGCTGCACCACTTTCTGTGTTACGAAAATCTTCAGTTAATTTTCTGTCATTATAGAAACAGTGAAGATTGTGAATCTGCAGGGCATCCCTAGCAAGGAGTTAGCCTCAGAACTGGACTTTGGCTTCCCCATTGAGACTTTAGGTAAGAATTTAAACTTCATACTCAGTCAGGGTTTTTCCGAATAAATTTTAGCGACTACACGCTATAATAACAGCTGAACTCAAGACGCACCCGTATTGCGTCTCACATTTTTCTTTCTTTTTTTCTTTCTTTACAGTTTGTTTACAGGACAGTGTTTTAGCTTTCTGGAAACATGGACTTAAAGGGCACAGCTTGCATAACTGTGAGGTATCTCCAATTTTTTTCATTTTTAGTTTATTGGGCAGTAAATGAGGGTTTTAAAAAGTTTTTCTTGGTTATTTCTGTGAGAAATAGATTTGTTCCCTGACATCTTGATGCACTTCACTCATTACAAGTATATGTGAAGATCCATCACCAGCACCTGTGTTTGTTTATTGAAGAACTGGTTAGGCCTGACACATTCACAGAGGGGCTATGGAATCTACAGGGCTAAAAAATACACATCCGTCTGTCCCAGTGATTTAGACATTTAGGAAGAATCTGGAAAGAATCAACTAGTAAAACAAATGTAGTCTTTTAAATTGGGCTCAACATGTAGTTTTACTTAGTTTTTGCCACTCTGAACTTTAGACACATGTACAAATTAGTCCGTTTAGTTAGGCATGATTGTCAGTTAGGCATGATAACTGGATGGTGGGGTTTTGCCTCACTAAATGATCCCCTGATATCAGGCCTGGATTGTAAATATAAATCCTTGAAGAGAGGCTGGCAAATGGTTAATTAAACACACTCACATCAAATCACAATGTATAGTATTGTTTGTTTATTTGTGTTCATTCTAGTGCTAGTGTTTTTCAACCAAATAAACGCTTACTGAATGCTTACGTACAGCTTTATCATTTTTTCAGATGGCCTGAGATTGTAGTGCAGTGAAATATATAACTTTGTATAACATATGTCTGTTTCTCAGTATGTTAAAATGTATCTATTGGAGTTTAGATTCGTGTCCTAAACATTAAGGCCATTGCCAGAGGTCTCTGCAATTAGAAACTTCACAGTGAATAAATCATAAAATGGAGCTATAGGTCATAACTTTGTGTTTTGCAGATAACACAAGAAATCACAGATGAAACTAGAGTGTTTCAAGTATTAGGCACAAACAGGTAATGCAGTCCTTATATTTACATACCTTTCTCTATATGCCTCTTTCATTTTTTCCTCATTTTAAAAATCCATTTTAATGGCTAAATCGACTGGTGGATTGTGTGAAACCTGTTTTGCAGAGACATCATTCTACAGAGCACCCCGACAGACAACCCTTCAGCTACCAGCAATTTGTACATTCTGACTGGTCACGAGAGCAGCTACTGACAGGAAATGAGTGGATAATTCTGAAAGCGATTGATATACTGGCATCAGCATCTCCCCTTTGTAGCCAGGAGGCATTCAGAATCCTCAGAGGACATGAAATCCATCCTGACCTGCAATTAATAATTCATCTTTCGTTTTCCCTGCTCAGTAACTCTAAAACTACAGCCTGTGTGAGAAACAGACACAACGTATGGAGTGAAACCTATAGAAGGGCGCATGAAAGACAAGATTACTACTCTCTGATTGCATTTGCTCCCCCAAGGATTGGATATATGTTTTGCTCCATAATTAACTATATAAAATGTCCCTCTTTAAGTGACTACGCTTGAGCAGTGAAAAGATCCTGCATCATGATTTCTCCTCTTAACCAAAGCCAAATGAACATAAGGATCCTTCCACAAACTGACAAATAAAATCTTTTTTGAAAAACACTTCCTGGAGTTCCTTAGTTGAATTCAATCACTCTTCCACACTTTCAGGTGATTATTATTCTAAAGAGTGACACCTGCTATTCCATGATTATACCAGAGTATAATCAACCACAGTCGAGAAAGCAAAACTCTGGTTATCTAACAGGCTCTGAAAAGGCTTTCATATTTCTTCTAACTTCAGCTGAGCTTATTTTATCAGAAGACTGATTCATATCACAGCCTGTATTTCTAGGTGACATGATAATGGCACCAAAAATGACTACTTCACAAAAGAAAGAAAGAAAGAAAGAAAGAAAGCCTACTCTAAATGGTTTAATTAAACATCCCCAGTCCTGGGATTCTGGTGGATATTGCTTTGACATTGAGCACCTACCTAAACACTATTGCAGACCAAGTAAACCCTTCATGACAATAGTATTTCCTGATGGCACTGGCTTCTTTCCATACTGCCAAAATTGTTCATGATTGGTTTGAGGAACAAGAGCTCAAGGTGTGAAATTGGCCTCCAAATTTCACAGATTTGAATCCCATCATGCATTTGTGGGATGTGGTGGACAAACTAGTCTGATCCACAGAGGCCCCATTTGCTACTTACAGGATTTACAGGATCTACTGTTAATGTCTTCAGAGGTCTTGTGGAGTTCATGCCTTGACGGGACATAGCTGTTTTGGCAGCCTGCCGAGGACCGGCACAATATTAGGAAAGTGGTTTTAATGTTATAGCTGATTGGTGTATATTTCATATAGATACCCGCACAGTGAGTGGGTTCAAAAGTCTGAGACTCCTGAAAATTGTTCTATATTGCATTCATTTAATAACCTCATTTATATAGTATAAAATTACATAAAATATATAACTATGCAGCAGTAGAGTTTTTTATTTAATAAGAGCAGCAGCAGTTTTTTGCATGGTTGTCATGCAAAGGAGAAAAAAGAAAAAAGCCATTTAGGAATGGCAAAATGTCAGTTAAACAATGGTAGGAGTATATTTGTATGTCAGGGGAGAGAGTAAGGGAAGGATTAGGGGAGGACGCACTCATCGTGAAATAAGGTTTTAATGTAAAGTTTTAA
>JBBIGA010003389.1:0-15765 GCA_037576975.1 Alestes dentex | reverse complement strand
AATAAATAAATATATATATACACACACACATACATTTACACACATACACACCAACTGTGTGTGTAAATATATATATATAGGTTGGATATAGTTTGGTTCAGTGCTCATACAGTGTGTGTCTCTGCGTGTCTTATATGTGTGTATATACAGCACTGGAAAAAAAAAAAAACAAGAGACCACTGTAATTTATTTTTAAATCAGCATCTCTAGGACTATGACAACCATTCCATGCCAGTGTCTGTTAAATTCCTACACAAGCACCTCATTCTGCTCTGTGAGATACTGATTAGTGATCACCTGAATCACATCTTATTTAATGAGGAAAAGTATAAAACACTGCTGTAATCCAACACTCTCCTCTCGCAACGTGACCAGCTGGAAGGCAGAACACTGCTAGAAGTAATTGTTGCCATTTTGTTTGAGAGTGAACAAGAGATTCTGATTTTTCAAGTTCTGTAAACACTACATAATTTCTTTTATTTCGATATATTGTCATTTCCTTTAAAATTATGCTTTAAAGAACAATATTTTTATTTGAAAATTACGAGAAACATTGTCAGCAGTTCATAAAAAACTAAGGCAAAGCTGTTCAGTTCAACATGTAAAGGACCCTTTACATTAAAACATAGTAAGAGAATACAACTTGTCCAAACACTCCTGTCTAAATGACACCCTACAGCTGAAAATAATGGAAGTGCCTTATCACTGGACAACAGACTAAATCCACCCACCATACACACACCAACACACACCCATACACTCCCCATCATCATGCATGTCTCCTCTGCATGAGGTGTGTCTTACCACTTCTTGAAATCTGGGTAGTACTTTGGGTGGTGTTTATCACATGCTTCTCGCAGGACGCTGTGGAAATGGGCGCCGTCCTCTTCATTGATGTAAATGGGAGTGAGATCTGTGCCCCCACCAAACCACCACTGCTTGCTGCCTGTAGAAAGGAGACAGAGAAACACGGCTGAATTCATGTAATTCATCTCATATTTTCACATGTACCAAAGAATCTTTTATGACTAGGGCTGGACACTGAAATACTGAATACTGAAGTACTTGTCTGTAAGCATGTTAGCAGTCTGTTTAGTCACAATACTACTATTGCTTTCAGAACAAAACCATATATCTCCAAACACTTTTTTTTTCCAAAGTAAATTAATGTATCAAGATTTTATTCTGAGTCATTTTTAAACCATTGCCCATCCATCATGATTTAAAAAAAAATTGTATAAAAAAAGAAAAAGAACAAGGTAACATAATAGAACCACGGCTCTCAAACCAGGAGCCACAGAGGGGCGCTAAGGGTACCACACACAAATTTCAGAATTTGTATGTCTTCGTTATATTTGTTATTTAGTTCCTTCATTATATATGCATTGGTCAGTGAAGCTGCAAAGACAGATCGCAACATGGACAAAGTTCTGATGGGTGGGGGGTGAGTGACATTATCAGCAAAGTGTCTGTACTACACATACGATTTTTTTGTTTTATAATATTTTTGTATTTAAAAGTGCCGGCAAATTTTAAACAATGCCCTGCCAGTGTCACGATGACATTAATAACAGTGCATACAATGATCTTAACTGCTGCACTGCTGCAACATGGTATTCTTTTTGATGTATGGTATTATTACTATATTGATTACTTGCAGCAACAATAAGGTTGGTATATAAAACAAGAAAAAAAAATGTATAAAGTAGGGAAAAAAGTATTAAAAAAGAAAAACCATTGGAGAGATACAATGGAAGATGGCACGTTGTTTCGTTTCGCTGTGTACGGTGTGTGTATGGTCGAAATGACAATAAAACCTACTTGACTTGACTTGGGAAAAGACAGAGAGGCAGAGGGAGAGAGGGAGAGAGGGAGAGAGGGAGAGAGAGGGAGAGAGAGAGAGAGAGAGAGAGAGAGAGAGAGAGAATGAGAAGGAGATATGTGGTATTATCTGATGGCAACATCTGCTTCCTTGGTGCTCACAAGGCAGATGACGCAGCAAAACTCACTCACCGTCCGCCTCTTCAATCTCAAAGTATCTGTAGTTGAAGTGCACGGTGGGAATGTGGGGGTTTTTGGGGTGGATGACCGAGCTCACGCCCATCGCAATAAATGGCAGCTTCCCTGCGACACAAAGATAAAGAGAAAACGGTTAGACTGACAGAACGCTGCCAGAGTCACATAGAAACGCTGTAGCTCGGCCAGATTCTCTTCAATACACTACTGTTGGAATGTTCGTCATAGTATAAAAACAATTCAGCTGCACAAGAGCGTATATGATGATCCAGTGACATTTTACTTCAGGGCTGTTTTCGTGATGCTTCGTGATACGTACGTAAGCCCTTCATGACTACAGACATAAACTGTTTAAACTGTTCAAATCTGTTATAAGGCTATGTTAGTCAACTCTGATGTCATGATTTTCACCCAGACAGCAGAGTTTCTGATGGTTATAAATGTTTCTGTAGGTTTATAATCGTTGTCATGACAGGCTTATGTAGGTGTCATGGCTTTCAGTAAAGCGTTACCGATTGTTCTAATTAGGCGCTATGTGATGTGCAGAGTCTCATGTGTGCAATAAGTAGCAAAAAGCTGTAAAAATTAATTAAGAAATTTGATGCCACTGAAATGACTGGGAAAGCCGTAACACAGTAATGAAATGAAATGTAATAAAATGTATATCTAGAATGCCTCAAGTCTGAAAAGGATCATCAGTGTGGTGTCTTATTTGCAATTCTCTTTGTTCCCAACATTGTTTCATTACTGAATGACACGCTCTACTCGCCCTGAAGTACCGTCTGTTATTCGGCGACCCGAACCCAAAGTAGCCAACGTATGTTTCTGTAAGTTTTTTATAACTTAGTCAGAAAACTCGTTGTCACTTTTTGATCCGACCCATTTGCAGGCTGACCCAAATGCAAGGTTCGACCCGTGCATCACTGCTATATACGATTTCATTATATTTACAAATAACAAAAATTAGTAATATCACAAGTGAATCCAGTCTTTTGAATCGTGGCGTTTGGTTTCCCACAACACTGACACTTCATTTGAGTCAGTTAAAAGTGAAAGAGCACAGAGTCTGCAGAGAGGCACTTCTTTTTCAATATATTTTACAGTGGCCAGTTTCTAGCTTGGTTCGAGTATTACTCAATATTAATCCGGACTGCCATATGCCAGATGGCAGTCCTGAGATTACAATCTGGCATAAAAACAAAATTTACACAATTTCCTCCTCACCCTTAAAACAGCTGAAGCATGTTAGCTTCTTTAGTTTTGCCCTGGAGGTGCAAGGCTAATTTTTGTCTCAGCCATCGCTGCACCAACTGCAGCTTTAAAAAGCTCCTAAAAACTGCACTATTCTTCTCCACCTTCTTTTAAATATCTGCACTTGCAGTTTCCTCTCATCAATTTTCTAAGTATTTTTATTTCTTCCGTTCTTTTATTCTATTTCAATGTATTTTTATTCTATTCCTATGAAGCACACTGAATGACCTTTAGTGTATGATAACGTGCTACATGAATGAAAGTGAAGTGAAAGTGACTGTTCTGTCATATGTGAACACGCCACAGCACACAGTGTGAACAGTGTGACATTCTTCCTCTGCATTTAAACCCATTCACCAAGAAAAGCAGTGGGCAGCCAGGAACACAGCGCCCGAGGAGCAGTGTGTGGGGACGGTACCTTGCTCAGGGTACCTCAGAGGTGCTTAGCAGTCTTGGGAATTAAACCCACGGCTTCCTGATCGCAGGGCGAATGCCCTATACTTGACCGTATACAGGAGAGAAGAAGCAGGGCATCTTTAACTCACCGTCTTTCCCTTTCAGCACTTTTCCGCGGCTGCGCATCTGCTTGGCTGCTTCCTCAGTCAGGTAGCCAGACACTACAGACACGTTCACACCGGCCTTCTCAAACACCTTTCCGTCCTGCATCACACAGCTGATGCCCCCACCACCTAGAACACACACAGAAACACACAGAAAAAGAGATTGTTTTGTGTAACTTTATATGCATTTGTTCCATTTAATTTTAAGTGAAAGTGAACCATTTGCCATGCGTGAACAAATCACAGCACACATTGTGAAATTTGTCCTGCATTTAACCCATTCACCGAGTGAAGCGGCTGGCAGCCGACAATGGCGCCCGGGGGCAGGGTGTGTGGACAGAACCTAGCTCAAGGGTACCCCAGTGATGCCATTTGCAGTCATGGGATTCAAACCCACAACCTTCCTATCACACTGGTAACTCCCAAACCACCAGGTTGCTAGTTTACTCAGGGTTAGGGAAAGAGATAAGTTTCGTGGCATTTGGGGTAGGGGCTTGTTGTTTTCACAGAGGATCATTTTTTCAAACTCGTGGATTGATTGCATCATTCCATCAGTCACATTTGTCCATGCTGTTTTTTGGCAAAATGATAAATAATCGGTTCACTGTAGGTTTTTGACAATCATAACAGGACCTCTATTATCTCATACCTCTGTTCCTGTTCCTCTACTGGGCTACAGACACTCAGACAATGTGGGGGTTATTCGAGGTGCAGGATGTCCTCGTGTATGAAGCTGCAAGGTGCAGAGGAACCACTCACACTGGGAGGACTAGTAGCCACAAGACTGCACAAGACGTGCTTTTTTCAACAGAAATATCAGGGCTGGCGCTCACAATACTTTCCATCTCCCTGCCAGTTCAGTACTTGAAATAGGGAGTAACATGACAAAATGAACCACACTGCTTGTTATGAATTACAATAGGCCACTATTTTCAGGAACAAAACCACTTTGTTCACATTTTCGGATTGATTTCTTTTAGTATAACACAGATCTCAGTTGTGTGAAAGGAAAAACCTGATCTTTTCAAGTCACATCTGAACCTCTCTCATGTCTGCACTTACATCAGATATTGCTACAAACCATTATTTATCTCTGATGGCTTTACGGTAGATGTTGGAACATTTCTGTGAGGATGTGACTGCATTTGACCACAAGAGCATTAGTGAGATCAGGTTCTGATGTTGGATCATTAATCCTCGATCACAAATGCCACTCCAACACCCAAAGGTGCTGTATGGACCTCCATCACTCTAGAGAGCAGTTTTACTGCTCCACAGCCCAATGCCGACGTGCTCTATACTCTTCTTTAAACAAGACAATGAGTATAAAGAAGCTCTTTAATCAGAAACTGTGTCGTTATCCAACTCAATGACGACATGCATCGCCAATGAGGCAGGATTTCAAAGTGTTTCTTATTCAGTACAGGCCTTTTCTTAACAATGCCAGTCTTGAGTAGGGTGTAAAGCAATCCCATAGCACTGGCATTCATGCTGGACATACTTAGGAATAATGGAACAATGAGGTTTTAACATTTCCACCTGAACACATATCAAGCATGACTTTGGACCATGAACCTTCACCTCCCTGCCTCTTGTGAAACTGCGAACACACTATGACTATGTAAAGGAGAATAATAACATCCTAATAGCACTAATAAATATTCTCTGGTGTGGTCCAGAGAATAATAACATCCTAATAGCACTAATAAATATTCTCTGGTGTGGTCCAGAGAAGAATGAGACACTTTTTAGTCTTGGTTCCTCTCAGTGGTTCCTTCTCATGCTCTTAGGATCTTTATTATTTTGAGTCTTGGTTCCTTTCAGAGTTTCTTCTTTGTGGGCTTAGGCTGAATTGACAGTTATCACACCAAATGTTTGGTGCTTTGTTGGTGCAAACAAGTGTCTCTGTCCAGGCAGAGTTCTAGGCTAGCTCAAAAAATGCAGTTGAAAAGATCTGAAACTAGATAATCCTGATTGTCTTCAGAGAAAAATGGCTCTGCTGAAAATAAATACAGCATTAGGTGGAGTTCTTCTTTAGTCTTAGTTCCTCTCGGTGGTTCTTCCGCGTGCCCTAAGGGAGTTCCTCCTGACACTGACTCTCTTAGTGACGCTCTTGAGGGTTTTGCACCAGCATTTTGCGACAAACCGCTTTTAGACAATGTCTGGTGTAAAAGGTTTTTGAGCTATGATAAAACATGTTTATTATTTCTCTTAAAGCAGTTTGTGTGTGTATGTATCTATTTAAACTTGTAATACTCCTTTTTCCTCTTTACTCAACACTAATCTTCTTCCTTCACCGCATGGTATATTTTTACCTCTCTTTGATCAGCTTTTTTGCGAACTGTTTTATTGACTTCTTTCAGAAAAAGTACACTCTCAGATCTGTTGCTCTTGTGTATTAATAATAATGACGATAATAACTATGCATTATCATCAGAATTACATGTTAAAAACAATAATTACTATTAGTTTGTAAGTTAGTATTGTTAGTACTATTATTATTATTATTTAGGTGAAGTGGTGTTTCTTACCTTCCTGTCGAGTCCACCGGTCTACCCCGAACTTTCCCCCGTCCACTTTTTCCAGTGCCCGGCAGAACTCAGCCTGTGTCTCCATGATCAGCATCTCCATCCGGGTGCTTATCTCTCCTTTCCTCTTCTCCAGCAGCTCCACAGGAGTGACCGGTGGAGACATGAATGCCTTGCATCGCTCCGCCACACTTCCCTCCTCATCCTTCTCCACAAACAAAATAAAAAGATCAGCTTCCTGGTAAAATACATTTATTACCGGTGTCCAGTGGTACTGACATAGCATGAAACTGATGGTCACTTTTAGCCATATACTTAGCAATATATTTGATAGGTAATGAGCATAATAATAATTCCAAAAAAGTGATGTACCAAACTGTTTTGTAGGTATTTTCATTAGAGTTTACATAACTCATGATATCAAGGACCTGACAGTTAATTGCAGCAAGTGTCATTAACTGGGTGATACAGCTTTTGAACTTAATTATGATCTGACAACGGACAACAATATACAAACGAAAACCTATAAGAAAAGTAATGAGCATTATCTCAATCATATAATAAAAAAAAAAAAAAACTGCTTGGCAACAGGTACATCACTTTTTTTTATTATATCGTGGAATTATATCCATGACATAATTCTCAAAAAAAAAATTATGTACTTTACATAACTCATCCAGGACCTGACAGTTAATTGCAGCATGTGTCATTTACTGGGTGCTACAGATTTCCAACTTAATTGTGATCTGACAGTCGTATACAAAGGAAAACTAGGAATTATAACATATACATATGCACAGTACCTTAACCATCTCCCTCCTAGTAGCCATCTCAGCCTGCTGAAAGTGACTTAACCCGGCTACTGCAAATCCAGCCACGGCTGCAGCTCCTCCAGTCACCCACAGCACCCTTTTCCCACATGTCCCATTCACAATTCTTCTATAAGACATGCTCCTCATGCCCACAGGCCGGTACGGAGCTGAGTGTGGATCCACTTTACACACATTGCACAGTCTCGCCGTGGACCTTAAAGTCCTGCTTAAGGTGCACAAGACGAACGATGACATATCTGTGAACCCCTGAAAACCCAAACGTCCCAGCCAGTAGGTCCCACTCCTCTTAAAGCCCGTCTCACCTCCAAATTCCTGATAATCGTGTTATTTCGCACGTATCTGTCTGGTTTCTGCACGTTTGTGGGCGTGACCTCTCTATAACGCACTGCGCAGGTTCAACGAGGAGCTGCATTATGGGAAATGTAGTTTTCATCATAACGGTGGCTCCTGTCACCGTGCTTTTTAGAACATGTATCCATTTCACTCTGATTCTAAGTTAAACATATATAAGAGACTATAACCTACTCTAATCTAATCGAATAAACAATAATCGAAGATTTGTAATTTATGTAAAAAAAGACTGAGGAAAATGTGCTAATCTGGGATTATAAATAAACCCTGTTTAGGATAATGGGCTTTCTGTAAACAGGCGCTGTGCTCTGTTTCTTAAACAAACACAGATTAAGTAAATTTACACACACACACACACACACACAAACACACGCAAGTTTCCCACTTGTGGGAATAGGAAAAGGTCATCTTGTCTTATCTTTATTTCAGCACATATTTTATGCTCCCTTTTGGGGAGTTGTGGGCAGTTTATATACTTGTCTCAGTTTAAAAACATACATTGAACTCTGCAATGAATGAAGGCTTCTAATGGGAAAAAGTCATAGTCTTGGCAGCAAGTGACTACTACCCCCATGAGAAACGTATGTATGATTCATATAGCTGTAAGATCTCTAAATTCTGTTTAATTTTTTGTAATATGTAATTACTGTGATACGGATCTTTGTGCAGTTCTGGAGGTTATCTAAGTTTGTGATCAGTCAGATCAGTCAGACCGTGTTTCTATACGGGCATTGTGAATGCATCCTCAGACTGCACGTTGCGCATGCGCGCTGGGGCGGTGTTTTGCGTCTCCATGGCGACACCTGTTCCAGGCGGCTGGTGGGGATTAAAGGTGAAGTGTTGACACACAGGTGAGCAGACTGAGCTCTACAGCTCTCCAGTCTGTCATTCTCTCAAAATACCGCAGAACTCAGACCAAGACTCCTCTTTCCAGGTGAGCAAGGCGACCCCAGTCATGTGGAGCGTGTGTGTGTGTGTGTGTGTGTGTGTGTGTGTGTGTGTGTGTGTGTGTGTGTGTGCGCGCGCACTCCTGCCAGGTACAATTAACATACACAAACATACTGACTTAGCTACCAAAAGAACAGGTGTTTTATTTTTTTCTAATATAGTGAAGAAAACAGCCAGAGAACAGCCAGTTGGTGTATGTTTCAGTCATCATGGGAGGATTAAGACCCCACGGAGAAACACACAAACACACACACACACACAGACAGCCTGTGGTGTTTATCCATTAATGTAGGTTTCTAGAACAAAAGCTGAACATTGTAGCTACAGTGTTTTTTTTCTGCAGTGCAACAGACCTAAAGTGTGTTTTACTCATCCATGCAATAACAGTTAGTTAGTACCAGTTATTTTGATTTCCATCCAGGGAGTGTCAGTTAAGTTTATGTCATTTACTGATCGCTGTAATTTTGACAGTTAGCTTAAAATACATAAAAAAGTACATAAATATCTGATCTGAAAAGAACCATTGTCTCATTAAGGTAGTAGATGCTAATTTATCTGTGATCTAATATTTGTTGTACTGTGACAAATTTGGAAAATTCCATGAATTTGAATGTAAGTAATTTGTTCATTTAGATTGTGCGTAGGTAATTATGAATGGATTAACATTATAATAACCACAACAGTGTAAGCCTGCATAAATTAGCACACACTTCTAGCTTATAATTAATTAAGGAAATCATTTGCCTTCATATTTTTAAGTTCACCAAATTAAAAGTATATCATCTGGTTGAACTTATGTTTAGAGTTAGTTACAATCATTTATTTTAATAGTTTGATTCTATGAGGGACTACTTAAATATTTTGTAGCCTTAAATGAACTGAGCAGCACTAGCTTATGTTATGAACAGGCACACTAACATTTAAGATACATTGACCTTTGTAACCCCTCAGCTGATAACCGCATATAGCTGCAAATAGTCATCACAGAAAATAGTGGTGTAACAATACAGTCAACTCACGATTCGGTTTTATAGACAATTCAGGACTCACCGTTCGATACACTCACAACATATTCATGAAAATAAGACTGAAACAATTCAATATTCTCACAATATGTAGAATGAAATTTGAATGAAAAAAGGATGAATGTATTCAGTTGCGGCGTAATTTACTAATGAATCTAGAGCTGGAAGACGAAGAGGAGGTGCCGTATGATATGTGTCTATTTGTCATATGTGAACAGCACGAAATTGTTCTCTGCGTTTAACTTATTCACCAAGTGAAGCATTGGGCAGCCAGTTTGGGTTTGTTTAATCAAAAGCTGATCAAAGTCCATAACCCATTGTTTACCTTTATACTAGTGATACAGGCCGGACTGGGAAATGACAACACCTTCAGGACTAATATGATGCATCCAAACTTAAACTTTAGCATGGAGCTAAACCCCAAACTGACTTTATTTGACAAAGACTGGTGGAAATGAAAAAAAGCTAGAAAAAGAAACCAGCAAGCTGATATGAATGCTGGGAAGCTCTGCATTTATTTAGCTTTCTAATCTGATCTCAGATGTAAAACTGCTGTATTTAAAAAAAAAACAATTATGGACCTTTCTTTTTCTTAAAGTTGAAAACAGCATCCTTTTAAATTCCAGTTTTATAACCTCAAAAAGAATAAACTGTTAAACAGATTCGGTATGTTTAATTATAGATATTCCAGCAAACACGTAACTGCTTATATAACAGCAAGTAACTACGTAGCCAGTCCAGTCCTCCTGTCATGCCACAAGTCTGGCAAAACTGAGGTATTGGGTTTATTATTATTCTTTTTTTTAACTGTGTTAGTTTGCAGCAGAAATAGACAGATCAAGGTGTTCCACTCAGAGATCGATAAACTTCTTTTTTACATTTGTCTCTTTCAGTGAAGGGAGAGAGGGAGGGAGAGAGCGACAGAGAGGAGGAGAGATGAGTGTGGTTGTGAGCAGTAATATTCAGGAGGAATATGAAGACGACTTTGAGAAAGATTTGGACTGGCTGATCAGCGAGGAGAGCAAGAGTGAGGATCAGGTGAGTGTGTGTGTGTGTGTGTGTGGTGTGTGGTCGGGTGTGTGTGTGCATGTGAATGTGTGTGTGTGTTTGTGAGCCACCATTAAAGTTGAATGATCAGGCGGCTGAGCTTTGTTGTATTTTTTATCTGGCCATAGTGAGGTGTGCAGGAAGAAACGAGAGGAGAAGGGGAGGAAGTTGTGGGTCCTGTTTTGACGCTGGGATGATTACCGAGCGCTTAAATGCTTAACAAGCCCCACCTAAAAGGCATTCACCGGAAAATAGAACATTTTAATCATGCATTTTCTCTGTTTGTTGCAGTGGAAGTCCATCATTTGATAACCTGCTGTGAGCACATATACTACAGTACTACAGAACTACCACCATAGCAACAACAGCTCGTGCTGTTGTACAACAAACATGATCATCCTGTCAAACGAGTCACGAGTAAAAAGAGTTACACCAACATCGAGGCGAGGGTCGTCTCACTGAAGACCAGATGTTTAGCTGCTATTTAAAGTGGATTCATAATACAAAGTAACGGTTTGTCAGACATAAGCAAAAAAACTTACAAAGCAGTGGGATGAACTCCTCTGCTGAAGTTGGGGTGTGCAGGCTTGTGAATGGGACAGACCCACTGGGGGGTATCAGGAGTGCTGCCGCTGGTGGCCTAGTGGTTTGGCTTTTGCCCTGTGATCAGAAAGGCGTGGGTTTGAATCCCAAGACTGCTAGTGGCACCTTAAGCAAGGTACCGTCCCCACACACCCCGGCTACCCGCTGCGTCACTTGGTGAATGGGTGAAATGCAGAGGAGGAATTTCACACTGTGCTGTGTTCATTTATGACAGAATTGTCACTTTCACTTCACTTTTACGTGGGGTGGTGGTGGCCTAGTGGGTAGGCCAAGAGGTCATGGGTTTGAATCCTATCTTCAGCATATCACCATTGGGTTCCTGAGCAAGACCCCTAACCCACAGCTGCTCCAGGGAGACTGCCCCCTGTAGTTAGGGAACGGAATTTGCTTTGGATAAAAGTGTCTGATAAATGCTGTAAATGTAAATAAGTAGAAGTGCTGATCTCAAATCAGTTTTTGCGGTGATGATCATTAGCCCTGTTGTAAAAGTGCTGTCTGGTCCGGTGAGACTGTATTTTTATAGTTCACCATAAGTCCTAAACCACATCGATGAGTGTGTGCCATCTTAATAGAGATATCCTACCCACTTTTCAAAATCATTCGTTTGCCCCCCCCCCCCACTTTTTGTTTCCCAGAAAAAAGCTGAGATGTGTGCACCCCCCAACCCCCCCTCCCATCAAGGACAACGGCTGAGACTTTGCACGTGTGCACCAACACCCCCCTACCAACCCACACCCCCCACCCCCGCCCGCCCTGCGAGCCGTGGACTGATGCTCCTGGTCAGAGGGCTGAGAGATGTTTTAGGGATATATTTGCCAAGAAAAATGTGGGTGACAATTGGCTTATAGTGTTTCTTCGTAGCTCCAGTTCTAGACTAAAGAAATAAATTTGGACAAGTTTTGGCAGACTAACTACATCTGCTATAGTAATTTTAATTTTATGTTGAACTACACTTTTAACAGTAAGATGTTTTTCAGTTAATTAAACTAATGAATTAATTGTGAACACCAGATTGATGTTTGCCTGCATGGAACCTAGTACAGTTCCCATGAAACTGTCAGCAAGCCAGAATATTTCCAGGAAAGCTTTCGGCCGGCAAAGCTGGAGTTTTCAGCGATTTTCACCTGATATGCAAACATATTGATTGTAAGCCACAAGCAAATTGCACATTCTACTTTGTTTTCTGCTTTGACCAGTGTCAAATACGGCTAATCTACCGATGTGCATCTCGTGCATGGATACATTTTGTAGACAGACTGTCTAGAAAGTGGCAGCAAAATAGGCCATGCTGGATATAGCATTTCGTACAGAGCATTTTGCACCACACTGTATAGCGCCAACTACTAATCGCCGAATCCATACAGTTCTGTGGTGATGGAAATCGCATCACGGACCATGAAATTAGCTATTTTTCAGTATGATAGATGATCTGTTCTGAAATGTGGTGAAACTCAAGATTTAGTGGGGTTAATCAGATGGCAGAGAGCTAAATGCCAGCAATCATTCCTTTTTTTCTTGCATTATTCCGATAAGCAGTGTTACTGCTATGGAGACATATCAGGAGAACACTGTGCTGAGGTTAAATTCCTGAAATTCCTGAGTGCATCTTTGCACAAGTTTTTCTTTCGACAATGGAACACTCAGCACTCATCAAAAACGTGGACACGTATTTTTACCTCAGAGGGCCTGAACCCTACCTTCAGCACCGGATGTTCTGTGCTCATCATCTCAGCTGCTAAGGTGGGCTATTTGATGTGCTTGGAAACAGGCCAGTGTACCATCTTATGTAAATAACATATGATTAAATAACTGCCAACATACATAACATTTCTCTCAGAAAATGTGGGAAATCTGTAAATTTTAAGAATGTAAGTTTTCCCAATAAATTGAGGAGAACCCCAAATCTGCAGTATATTATCCAGTATGACAGCAAACATCAGGACGGAGCCAATCAAGGTCTCTGGTCCATTGACATATATAGCTAGACGCCAAGTTCACTGTGTTTCCCATTTGATGCGATACGTCAGCGCGTGCGCCATATTGTGAGAGGCAAAAGCACCATGTAAACTTATACAGGTAGACGTGGAAACTGATGAAAAAACAATAACGTCTAAAACAGTATCTTTTATATACAACAGATTTTAGTGAATTGTTTTCTATAGTTCTTCATATTCATTTATGCACTAATAATGGCAATCAATGATACAATCACTGATCTTTCTTTTAACAGTGAAATGATAGACCCTGTGACAAAAAACCCAAACATTTTATTGCTTTTATTATACGCTTAATAAATAATTTCTGAAAACATTTCACTCTTTCCTCTCTCTCTCTCTCTCTCACACACACAAACACTATGTGGTTACTGTGTTATCACTATAGTAGCTCGGAATTAAATATATACAACATAGGATCTAAAATCCTTAGAACAGAACTGTCTTGCACAGCTTTTTCCTTGTGTTGCCACTCTGTAATTTAAGTGTTCAGTCTGGCAATGCGGTGCAGCCTTGGTTTATGAAAGACAGACACAGCTAAAGACAAGAGCATAAAATGACAATCCTCAATTCCAAACTGTGTTTCCTCAATGTGCTCCTTGAGAAAAAACACACCTTCTGAACCAATCTCAGCCCGGACAAACCGATTGATCAATAACACACTGACTGCTTGCCCTCGTGTTGACTGTCGGATTACACGCTCCGCTACATTGACCACCTTGACTGCCCACTCAGAAGGAATCATCAAACCTCCATTGTTTTTTAATATGCTGCTTTGACCATATGATGCCAGTTCAGAATCTGTTACCAAACTACCATGGCACACATCACAGGAGAGCTTTCTCAAAATCTGTCAAATGTCAAACCCTGGTCAGGCTGAACAACAGTTTCGATTATATTTGGCCATCATAAAATCTCGTATTATAGTGCTTACATTTAGTAAAAAAGTTGTTTGGAGGCGTTCTTGAACACAGGGATGCATAGCTTTGCTAGCTTAGCCTGGCTTAGCTTAAGGTTAATATTTATAAACTGAGGTGGATTTCTTTAGGAAACCTTTAGGAAGTTTGAGGAAAAGTTAACTAAGCAGCTTACAAGAATCTTAATAGTGCCTATGTTTAGCCAAAACATTGTTTAAAAGCTGACTTGAACACAGGAATGCATAGCTTTGCTAGCTTAGCCTGGCTTAGCTAAGGTTAAGATTTATAAAATGGGATCTTAAATGGCCAAATATATTTAAAACAATTGTTCAGCCTTACCTATGAAATGTAATCCCCCGGGATCTGGTTTGGAGCATCCAGCGGTTTGTGCAGCACATGCAGCACATCTTTATTCCAACTTCACGCAGTGCCTCTCCCAATATGGTGGCAACGTTGACGTATGATGTAGCTAGTCATGCGGCATCTGGTAATATTCTATGTCTATGCTCCCGTTACTGTTTAGCAATCATTGCTAGCCTCTGTTCAGTCCTTTAACAGATGAATTTTGCTCAAAATATGTGCCATGGTGTGCCATACTACTCATCTATTCTTTTAACTGCAGTATCCATTAAATAAACTAAAGAGGCAAAGTCAGCAAACTCATTGGCACACTCTGCCTTGTTTTGATCATTTCTGCTTTGTTTTCCTCTGTGCCATGTCTTTTTTTATTTTGGTTCTCAGCTCCTCCTTAGCTCTGGCCCTTGATCACTGTATTCAGCTGTGTCCAGTTCACGCTTCTGCCATTTTCCTAGGTGTTTCCTACTCTGAAACAGTTTAAATGTCCCTGCATGTGTGTGAGTTCACATGTCTTTGGATTATTTAATTCTGTTAAATTGCACTTTCTTTGTAAGTCTGTCAAAAAATAAAGTCTGTGTGCGTTCCCTCTCGCCATCCCATGCCCAGCACGTTACACTCATCCCCAGATCAGCAGGGAGCTAAAGGACCTCAATGCAGCACTAAGTAACATTTGAACAAATTATTAGGTACTACGTTTTGCTGAAAACATATTGGAGCATAAATTACCACAGCTAGAAAAAATTACTAAATCTATGAGGGAATAATGATTTTCATCAAGAGTAAACGCCTTTGTAATCCAGCACATGACAGCTAACTTGCACCATATGGATTTTGCTATTTTGTTGTCCTTGTTCAACGGATGCCACATCAGAGCTAACATAAACTAGCATGGATAGAAGGGAGAAAATTCTACTAAATTAGCCAGTTGTTGTTCAAAAATGCACTGAATTCAGAGGGGGAGTTGTGTTTTTATCCAGAGAAAAAAATGGTTGTTATTCAACACACAAGAAAAACATGAAATTAACTTGCTGTTTTGTCGACCTTGCTCAACTGGTGACATATCCGAGCTAGCAAAAAATTAGCATGGCTACAAAATAAGCCATAGTCTTAAAATAAACACACTGATTTCAGTAAGGGAATCAGGTTTTAAATGAGAGTAAATATGGTTGCAGTTAATCACATAGAAAAAAAAAACAACATGAAATTAACTTCACAGTTTAATGTCAAACATGTATTTTGTTGTACTAAAACAGCAGCAAAACAAATTTCCAAGCCAGAGCAGTTTTGCAGTTGCTGCCATTGCATAAAATCTTTCTTTTCATTCATATATATATA